>PVKS010011415.1:0-56772 GCA_004027875.1 Aplodontia rufa | reverse complement strand
GTCATTTGCATATGAAGGCCCTGAGAATGCCCTGTCAATCGCCCTCTACCCACTAGCTCTTAGGTGGGGCCCTTTGTCCTGTCCAGACTACCTAGCTATTTTACTATCTCTCCTAAAACTGTCTCACTTTCATGGAATGGTCCTACCTGGAGGTGGGATAGGGGCTTCTGCAGAAGCTTTCCTTTAAATGCAAGGCTCTGCCACCCTCTCTGCTCCCTGCCCCCATACACACTCTGAAAACTGGCTACTTTCCTGCAAGGGAGGGGCTGGGCAGAAGACGGGGAGGAATCCCGGGAGCGGGAGGGTCTTTGGGCAGGCACCCAGGCCCCAAGGGCCTCATCCAGCCCAGTGGGCGGGCAGATCTGCCTGTCTGCGAGGACATGGGCACACCTGCTGCTTTTTAGGGCTTCATTCCTGAAACTGCAGCCACACCTGGGTAAGCACATTCCACGCGCACCATCAACAGGTGCCAGGCTGCGTGCCTTCCCGCTTCCACGAGTTTTCTTTGTTTATCTTGATATTTGCAGAGGAATGTTCCCAGGTGTGCACAAGAAACTCTGTGATCATTTGACTCCTTTTTAGCGAGGCTGTCCCTGCTGTAATGCAGAAGGGCAGGCCAGCGATTATGGGCCAGGACCGTCCTGGTTGTGGGTACAGCCAATCGGGTGGCAGAGGCTTGCATTTAAAGCCTTCGGTTGGATAAGCCTTCTCTGAAAGGAGCCCTGCTGATGTAATAACCAGGAAAATCCTCTGTGTGAAAGGCCGGGATGGGCTGGGAAGTGCAGATTCCATGTGGGCAGGAAGGCTTGTCTAATCTCCTCCCTGGGAGGAAGCTCAGCTGATTTGCACCCGGGCAGGGGTGGAGTCAGGTTGTTAGCCTGCCGGGCTAAGGTGGCTCTGGGCTGAGCTTCTGAATTCAGACCTCGCTGGCTTATGAATGGAGAAGGAGAAAGTCTGGTGGCTGGAAGGCAGACTCCCTGGAGGCAGCATACAGATAGCAGAACTTCTGAAGGTAAGTGGAATGCAGAGACTGCTGCCCGAGCTGGGGGAGTCCTGGACATGCTGAGGCCCCAGCAGAGGTCTTGGGCCAGGCCCGCCTCTGCAGATCCGAAGCTTACACACCACCACCTGTCAGCATTCTCTTCAGTCTGTTTAAAAACCTAGTTCACATACCCAGGTTTTAATAAAATTAATAAATGTATCTGATGAATCAGTGTCAAAAATTAGTATTAGTTTGTATTACATGAAATTATGACTTCATATGATTCAACTTGGTGGATGCAAGGAAGTTAATAATTGATATAGGCATAATGATTGTAGCTCTGAACAATTTCCAAAGAGGAATTGTCTTCTAAATGAACAAAAGAAGTAAACTGAAGTTATTTTTTTAAGAGAGAAAGAATCAATTCTATTCACTTTTTCATCTGGCCTTTGTTTCTCCAACACCTAGTTGTGTATGTGGTGCTAGGGTTCAAACTTGGGTCCTTGCACATGCCAGGCAAGTGCCGTAACCACTGAGCCACTGCTCCAGCCCCCTGTTTGGAGGCATTTTAATTGAGCTTGCTCACAATACTTACTTTTTTCCCCTCCAATGATCGTTCAGTCCGCATATCCCATATTGACTAACTTCATTGACGTTGGTTGAATGAATGAGATCGCGAGTGAATTTTAAGTTTTCTGATGAAATACTAGGATGAAAGCCCTATTCCTGTGGAGTAAATCTTGAATTGGAAGGCAAGAGACTGAGTTCTATTTCTAGCATTTGGCTTCCCCAGACTGGGTCTTTGGCAGGCTCTTTTCCTTCTCCAGCCTCAGTTTCCCTACTGGATTAGATAGATGTCTCTAAGGCACCAGCTCTAGAAGTCTCTGATTTTAAAAGTTTTCTGTAACTTAGTTTTTCCACCAGTGAGGGTAAGAGCTTCATTCTGCTTGCGTGGCAGGGTGTTGGGAAGGCAGGTGCATGGCCTCAGTGTGGGAAACCTCTTAATTACAATGATCATTAATAAATAGGGTCATCAAGTCAGCACCATGAAATGACTCTCATCGTCTCTGCAATCTTCTGTGTTTATTTCCCAACTCCCTGTTTTCCTCAGCAGGGAAACCCTTCTGCTTTCGTACAAATGTGTGCAGCAGTGGGGCTGACTTGATGGAATGAGTGTTTAGATGAGAGCTGTGAAAGCCATATGCTGTTGAAGAGCAGTGGCCCTCACGCCTCCTAACATGTGGCACCGTGCTCTGGTGTCACCAACAGCGAGAAACCAGCCACACTGAATTTCCAAGATGTACACCATCAGAGGCAGAAAATACCCCAACCAGCAACGCTCCTGCGGCTTTTTGGCAAATGGGCCCCTGTTCTCAGCGAGTTTGTGTATATACGTATACGTGTGCACTGGCATTAACCCAGGCTCAGGAACAAACTCGCCTTCCAGAAGTGTCTGCCAACCCCAGGGCGGGGAATAAAAACAACAGGCTGTGTTGGGAAAGAAGCTTGGGTGGCATATTGCAAAAGAAAACCCTTCAAAAGTAATTTTCCATGATGTGGCTGCAGAGATAAACTTTTCACATCATCTGGCTTTTGAGTTTGGGGAGAGGAGCAGACAGAGAAAGCCTCAGCTCTCCTTCCATTCTGCAGATGTTGACTCTTTTCATTTCTTCCAGTCACCTCTGACAAAATCCTGAGGGACTCTGGGCACCCTGAGTCACCATGGGCAACGAGAACAGCACCTCGGACCACCAGGTGGGTATGAGGAAGCTTCTCCCTGAACTGCATTGCTCTGTTGGCTGACCTTGACCTCTATCCTTCCACCTCCCCTACACCTCCTGTGCCCAGGAAGGAGCAAGCAAATCCCCAGCCCAGGCCTAGACTCTCGCAGGTGCTTGCATAGCTTATACGGCATTTTCAGAGTTTTCTTAAGGTGAGGGCTGGTCCTAGTTATAGGCCATGAACAGTAGCTTCTCTTCATTCTGTGCTTCTGAAATTGATGTAATGAGAGTTTGGCCCATTAGTCCCCAGATTTGTGCCCACTCATCAATTTACATGGATTTAGCAGAGGAGGTTAAAATAAAACTTATTTTTTTTCCTACACTCTTCCCCTAAATAGAGTTATGGCCATTAAAAATGATTTTAAAATTTATCAATGTTGAGCAGATGAAATGCAAGCTGCTATTCTCATATAGGAAAGATCTCCTCAATTAAGAGAAGGGAACAGAGAGAGAGAGAAAGGGAGAATCAATTGTATTTAGTTTTTCACGTGACTTTCGAGGCTCCAACACTTTGTTGTATGTGTGGTTTGAACTGGCGTCCTCATGCATGCCAGGCAAGCACCGTAAATGCTGAGCCACCGCTCTAGCCCCCAAGGAATGGGCTTTTAACTGCTTAAGGCTGCGAATAAAATATATCCAAATTTTGTCATTATCCATTTTAAGTTTGAGAATATTACCAATGTCCTGGTGAGAAAAAGCAAGGAGACACACTTTCCCATTTACCTCACAGTGTGGAAATTTTGGATTAATGGTATTGAGTTCTTTGAAAGAAAAAATTTGATCAAAAAGCCAGCCTACTGCAATTTATTTTCCCTCTGCCATTTTCTTCCCTATAATTATCTTTTCTCAGCAGGAAAGCAGAAATTGTCAAAAGAAAAAATAGAAAACTCCGGGGATTTTAAGGGCAGGCAAGAAATAGTGGAGGGTGTGGAACAATAGGGAGAGGTGGGTACTGTGGCAAACAGGTAGGCTCTTATCCAAAGGAGGGAAGCCACCAGCCACTCCAGCTGATGGATGCCAGGTGAAATCCGAGCTCTGTGTTTCCCATTTCTTCAGAAGAAGCCAGAACCCCTGTTTCTCTATGAAGTCTTAAATGTTTTTTAAATTAAATGTCTTACTTTAAGATAATGGTAGATTTACATGCAATTTTAAGAAATAATACACAGAGATCCCATGTACCCTTTGCCTCGTTTCCCTCGATAGGAACATCTGGCAGGACTACTAGAGTATCACAGTGTCACAGCCTGAGTCCTCCTTTGCCCTTTTACACCCTCTCGTCTCCCATCCCTAACCCTGGCAACCACTAATCCATTCTCTGCTGCTGTTATTTTTGTCATTTCAATAATATTGTACAAATAGAATCGTACAGCGTGTGACCTTTCAGGTTAATTCAGCATGATTCTCTTGAGTTCATCCAAGTTGTGTGTAGTGCTGAACAGTGCTCCGTGGTGTGGAGCTACACAGTTCCTAGACTCGTTCCTCCATTGAGGCAGATCCGGGTCATTTCTCATTTTGGATTATTACAAATAAAGTTGCTGTTTTCACTTCTCTGAGCTAAATATCCAAGGGAGCAATTGCTGGGTCGTGTGGCGGTTGCATGTTTAGTTTTTGTAAGGCGCCTCCAAGCTGTTTCCCAGGCATCAGTGCATTTTCACCTGTGATTTAAATGATTCCATTTCCCTCATCCTGGCTGTCGTTTGGTGCTATCCCTAGTTGATGTGGCCAGTCTGTCGGATGTGTGTGTGATCTCATGATGGTTTTAGTTTGCATTTCACTGATGGATAATGATGTTGAAAAACTTTCACATGCTTATTGGGCATCTTTGGACATGGTTTCTTTTTCCAAAGCCTTAGTTGTCCATGGCTGAGTATGACCTAAATGTTTTAAAAGGACAAATTTCAGAAATAATAATTTCTAAGTCTTAAACTGTGCACTGTTCTGGGTAGTATGACAAAATCTCACACCATCAAGTGCAGGATGTGTATCATACTTTGGTCCAGCGTATCCATGCTATATATGCTACCTGCCCATTTGTTACTCATAGCGGTTTCGGTTATCATATCAACTGTCATAGCACTGCAGTGTTTGTATTCAGTAACTCTTACATGGTAGCCTACACTCCATCACAATGCCAACAGCATTCATTTCATTTCATCTCATCACGTAGACAATTATATCATCTCATCATCACAAGAAAGAGGGTGCATACAGTATATCTTAAAAGAGAGACCACAGGGGCTGGGGTGGTGGCCCAGTGTAGAGTGCTTGCCTGGCATGTACCAGAACCCAGGTTCAAACCCCAGCACCACATATACAAGTAAGTGTCAGAAAAACTAAAACCAGATGAAAAAATAAATAAAATTGATTCTCTCCTCTCTCTCTCTCTTGAAAAACAAACAAACAAAAAAAAAGAGAGACCACAGACACATAACTTATTACAGTTGTATTTTATTATTATTGCTTTGTTTATAAATTAAAATTGATCATAGTGATATACATATGGGAAAGGCGTAGTAACTATAGGTCTCAGTACTGCTGTGGTTTCAGGCATTCCCCGTGGTCTTGGATGTATTCCTTGTGGATATTCTTTTTGGTGAAATATCTGTTTATGTCTTTTGTCCATTTCCTCATTTGATTATTAGTATTATTTGTGTTGTTAAGTGTTGAGTTTTTTCTTAAATTTTCTTTTTTTAAAAGAGAGAGGGACAGTGACAGAGAAAGACAGAAACAACTTTATTTAGTTTTTCACATGGCCTTACTTAGTTGCTCCAACACTTAGTTGTGTACATGGTGCTGGGGTTTGAACCCGGGTCCTCGTGCTTGCCAGTCAAGCGCCAAAACCGCTGAGCCACCGCTCCAGCCCAAGTGTTGAGTTTTGAGTCCTTTATATAGTCTAGATAGAAGTCCTTTGTCAGATTATGGCTTGAAAAGATTTTCTTTTATTCTGTAACTTATCTTTTTTATCCTTTTATCAGGGTCTTTTAAAAAAATTTTTTTAAAGAGAGAGGGACAGTGAGAGAGAGAATCAAGTTTATTTAGTTTTTCATGTGGGTTTTATTGCTCAAACACTTTGTTGTGTATGTGGTGCAGGGGTTTGAACCCACATACTCACACATGCCAGGCAAGCACAGTAACCACTGAGCCACTGCTCCAGCCCCAGCGGTTTTAAATTTTAAAGTGGCACAATTTATCAGTTTTTCCTTTTATGAATACTACTTTTTATTTTTCAGAAAGGATCAATTTTATTCTTTTCACCTGGTTTTTGTTTTTCCGACATTCTGTTGTATGTGTGGTGCTAGGGTTTGAGCCTGGGTCTTGACGCGTATCAGGCAAGTGCTTTAACCGCGGAGAAGCCCCTCCAGCCCCGAATAGTGCTTTTTTTTTTTTTTTAGAGAGAGAAGAACAGTGAGAGAGAGACAGAGAGAATCAATTTTTATTGAGTTTTTCACATGGCTTTCGTTGCTCCGACACTTAGCTGTGCACGTGGGGTGCTGGGGTTTGAACCCGTGTACTTGCGCGTGCTGGGCAAACGCCGTAACCACCAAGCCACCGCTCCAGCACCCCCCCTTTTCTTTTTTTTAAGAGAGAGGGACAGGGTCTGGAGTGGGGGCTCGGCAGTTATAGCGCTTGCCTGGCAATGAAAGCCACATGAAAAACTAAATAAAATTGATTCTCTCTCTTTCACTATTCTTCTCTCAAAAAAAGAGAGAAAGAGGGACAGAAAGAGAGAATCACTTTTTTTTTAAATTTAGTTTTTCATGTAGCTTTCGTTGCTCTGAGACTTCATTGTGTACGTGGTGCTGGGGTTTGAACTTGTGTACTCGCGCATGCCAGGCAAGCGCTGTAACTGCTGAGCCACCGCTCCAGCCTCTGAATAGTTTTTTTAATCAAGTCTAAGTACTTTTTGTTTAGCCTTACATCCTGAATATTTTCTGTTTTGTTTCTCTAAAAATTTTTAAGTTTTATATCTTCTGTTCAAGCCCATGATCCGTTTTGAGCAAATTTTTGCATAGGGTGCTAAATTGAGGTCGAAACTCATTTTCTTTAATATCTTGGGCTGGGGATGCATTCCCGTAATACTGCCCTTACCTAGCACGAGACCCTGGGTTCAATTCCCAGGACCACAGTGGGGGGGGGGTGACCTTTTTGGGAGTAGTTTTAGGTTTTTAACAAACTTGAGTGGAAGATGCAGAGACTTCCCACATGTGCCCTGTTCCCACACAAACAGCCTCCCCATCCTCAGTGTCCCCTATCCGCAAGGTCTATGTGTCATGACCAAGGAGCCCACACTGATGCACTTATCACTCAGCGACCACAGGAGACAGGAAGGTTCGCGTTGGAGCGACCTCCTGTGCGTTTTGACAAATGTATAAAGCTCGTATCTGCTGTTGTGGTAACACACGAGTATTCTCACCCCTAAAATCCCCTGTGCTTTGCCTCGCCCCATCCTTCCACCCCTGCCGACCTCAGAGTTGTTTCTTTTTTAGTCATCTGTATAGTTTTTGCCTTCTCCAGGGTGTCATATAATTGGAATTACGCAGTATGTAGCCTTTTAAGTGGGTTTCCTTTCATTTAGCAATATATTAGGATTCCGGGTATCTTCATGGCTTAGATACTGGTCTTCTTAGCTCTGAACAACTCTGGCTCCGGATGCCCTTATCCACTGACGAACATCACGGTTGCTTCCAAGTTTGAATAAAGATGCACTAAACATCCACATGCAGGGGTCAGGAGGGCTCCAACCTCAAAATGCAATAATCCACTTAAGGATCTGGAGCTTAATGGCTCGGGGAAGGACCTTTGCTATAAAATATAAAAGCCTGCTCTCTCTGCTGTGCGGCTGCCCTGAGATGAGCAGCTTTGGTCCCTACTGTGATGTTTTCCTTACTACAGGCAACAGAGCCAAGTCACCCTGCACTGAATGCTCTGAAACTGTGAGCCAGAATAAACCTTTCCTCCTCTTAAGTTGTTTTCCTCAGGTACTTTGTCGCAGCAATGGAAAGCCGAGGTGCACTTTCTAATACCACTCCAAATCCTCACCAGCATTTGGCCAGCATTCCGGATTTCAGTCACTCCCGTAGCTGTGTAGTGGCATCTCGCTGTTGCTTCTTGTCCCTGATTTTAAATAGCAGTCCTCTTTCAGATGTGTTTTTCACAAATACGTTCTCTCCCGACTGTGGCTCGTGTGTTCTCTTGAGGCGAAGGTTCGTTTCTTGGAGTTTGTTGTGGCTTTACTTATTGATGTCTGTCTCTCCTGCATCATTTATCAAAAAGACCTTTCCTCCTCCACCGAATTGCTTTTGCATCTTTGTCAAATATCAGTTAAGATGCAGGACGTAGTGGCACCCATCTGTAATCCTAGTGACTTGGGAGGCTGAGGCAGGAGGATCATCAGTTCAAGATTAGCCTCAGCAATTTAGTGAAACCTTAAGTAACTTAGCAAGACCCCCCAAAAATCTTAGCAAGACCCCATCTCAAAATGAAAAATAAAAAACAACAGCTGGGGATGAGGCTCAGTGACTGAGCCTCTGGGTTCAATCCCTGGTACCAAAAAATAAAAAATAAATCAGTTAAGCACATTTGCATGGGTCACTTCTGGGTCCCTGTTCTACTCCATCGATTCTCTCAATTACTGTACCCATAGACCCAGCCTGGGAGTCAGATGGAGTGATTCTTCCTACTCTATTCTGTTTTGAAGTGGTTTTAGGTATGCTAGGACCTATAGTTTTTCCATGTACATTTTAGAGTAGACTTTTGTATAACAAAGGCTAGAACTTTGATAGGAATTTCATCCATAGATCAGCTTCAGAAGAACGGATTTCTCTCACCTGTTGAGTCTTCTCTTCCAGAAATACATGGAAGAGAATACATGGTCTCTCCATTTATTTAGCTCATCTGTTTCTTTTTCTCCACCCCCCTTTTTTTAGAGGGACAGTGAGAGAGAGAAAGAATCAATTTAATTTAGTTTTTCATGTGGCTCTTGTTGCTCCAACACGTCAGTGTGTCCATGGTGCTGGGGTTTGAACTTGGGTCCTGGTGCATGCCAGGCAAGCGCCGTAACCACTGAGCCACCGCTGCAGCCCCATTTGTTTCTTTTCAACAGCAGTATTTTGTCATCGTTGGCAAACAGATGGTGCATGTTTGTCTTCTTAGGTTTTACCTAACAATTCTATTTTCTTGGGAGTGACTGTAGGTGGTATCATGTTTGTAACTTTGGTGACCACGCATTTATGGTGAGAGCTTTGCTCTTGCATTCTATGGCATTAATAAGCTCCATTACTAGCTCCAAGCGCTATTTTGTTGACATTGTTGATTCCTTGGAATTTTCTATGTAGATAATTGTGTCATTTGCAAATCAAGACAGTTTCATTTCTTTTCTTCCATTCTCTATGCTTTTTTTTTTTAAGAGAGAGAGACCA
Organism: Aplodontia rufa; assembly: GCA_004027875.1. NCBI lineage: Eukaryota > Metazoa > Chordata > Mammalia > Rodentia > Aplodontiidae > Aplodontia > Aplodontia rufa. The sequence goes on along the minus strand of PVKS010011415.1, from coordinate 47,590 downwards.
TGAGAGAGAGAGAGAATCAATTTTATTTAGTTTTTCATGTGACTTTTGTTGCTTCAATGCTTCATTGCGTACGTGGTGCTGGGGTTTGAATTCGTGTTCTTGCACATGCCAAGGCAAGCGCTGTAACCACCGAGCCACGCTCCAGCCCCTCTCTTTTCTTTATCACAGTGACTAGGACTCCCTTGCTATGTTAATGAAGAGCAATGAGAGTGGATACCCTAACCTTGTTCGGTCTTCTGCTGTTGAGCAAGATATTAACTGCAGGATGTTTTACAAACACCCTTTGTCATGTTGAAGAAGAATTTCCTCTCTGTTCTAGTTTGCTTATGATTTTTAAAAATCATGAACAGGGGTTGGATTTTATCAAATGCTTTCTCTTCATCAATAATCGCAGCATCTTTCTTCTTTGGACTGTTGGTAAGTTAGATTACACCGACTGATTTTCACCTGTTGAGCCCGCCAGGCACACTGGAATAAATCCCACTTACTTGTGGCATACAATTATTTTGACGCGTGGTAGCATCAGTTTGCTAATATTTTGTGTACAGCTCTTGCGCTTAAATTCACAAGAAATATGGCTCGGAAGATTGATTTGTTTGGCCTGGGTTTGGTATCAGGGTAATACCAACTCCTCAAAATGAGTTGCCAAGTGCTTACTCCCGTTGTCTAGAAGATTGTGTAGAAGAAATCTTAGGTTTGAAAGAATGCTGGCAAGTAGCTTCGGTTCTTTTTGAACACTGCACATGGCAAGGGTGCCCGCTGCCTGGGTCAGCTTAGGTCACCCTCCTTGTCTCCCCTTGAAGAAATGTCCAGCTTGTGTTTGGGTGGAGGAGGGCACAGCCGTCTGCTGAGAGCCCTCCATGGGACACTTGATACGCTTGGCCTGAACGCCTACCAAGAAGCAAGCAGCCCGGCTTCACCTGCCTCCCTGAGGTCTTGTGACTCTGTTTGGACCCCAGGTTCCCTGAAGTCCCCCTACTCTCTACAAACAGGATAGAGCAGTGGTTCTGACCCAGGGACAATTTTTTCCTTCAGAGGACCTTTGGCAATGTCTGGGGACGTTTTTCGATATAACAACTGAGATGCAAGGGGCTTCTGGCAGGTGGAGGTCAACGTTGCTGCAAAATATTCTACAATGCTCAGAATAGACCCCCATGACCAGGGCTTGTCCAGCACAGAGCATCAATGGTGCCCAGAAGAGAGCAGCACTTTCCTCTTTATTTTTTCTTTTTGTTGAAGAGAGAGAGGGAGAAAGAAAGAGAAAAAGAATCAATTTTATTTATTTTTTCATCTGGCCTTTCTTTCTCTGACACTTAGTTGTATATGGGGTTCAAACCCGGGTCCTCACACATGCCAGGCAAGTGCTCCAACCACTGAGCCACAGCTCCAGCCCAACATTTTCCTTCTTAACTGCTGTAGCAGAAGTCCTAGGAGCGGTGGGAAATCTTCCCTAACTCAAGGTAAATTTTGGCAATGCACACAGGCAAAATAAGTGTGCCTTGTTTCCTCGCCATGCTCCAGAATGGGAAGCTATTGTTACCTGGCTGCGTCAGATGAAGGGTAAGATCTCTGGAAAGGCTCTTGCTGGCTTGGTGCAGTGGCACATGCCTGTAATCCCAGCAGCTCGGGAGGCTGAGGCAGGAGGATCCCAAGTCAAAGCTAGCCTCAGCAACGTAGCGAGGCCCTGTTTCCCACTTCTCTCATTTGGTGTGAGGGCCCTTCTCAGTGTGTCCTTGCAAGCAATGACCACTTTAATACCTCAGGGCCTTCCTAATTAGAAAGGTAAAAACTCTTGGGGGCTTTGAACACCGTCATCCATCCTACTCTGCCTTTCCTCTGACTTCCACTCCCACCCCAGCCGTCCTGCTGTCTCTGCCCCACCGAGTGTCAGGGCTGCTTCCCCAGCTTGGCAAAATTTCTTATCTGAAATCTCGCCGGGTGTGCGCTTTCCACATCTCCTGGAGATCTCTACCTGGACGCCTGATAGCCCCAAATTTCTCAGCCTGACTCAGTGTCTCCCCTCCCTCCCCCCGTCTCTCCTCCCGCCTTCTCTTGCCTGGGTGCCATGATCTAATCTGCCATTGAAGACCAACATCTGGGGCCACCCTGACTGTACCCCGCCACCTGCACATCTAATGCATCACCCTGTTTAATTGATGGCCTGGGCTTTTAGCCTTCTGAGTTTCTGTGCAATTGGGGCTTTGGGGGATGCAGGAGACAGAAGAGCATCTCCAATGATGGGAGGCAGAGACAGGGTTGCTGGCTGAGGAACTGAGGAGCCCACAGGCTCGGCCACCTGTTGGCCGCGTCCAGAGCTTCATGAGATGACATGGAACTCCCTGCTTCTGGGTCTTGCTCTTCCTGCCTCTGTCATTCCATAGTGTTCAGGGGCACACCCCCAGCCTGGGGGAGGAGAAAAGATGCCCCTCCCAACTCCAGGCCTCTGTAAGGATCCGACCAGCACTGCTTGTGTCGTGTGCCCTCTCTGGGATCAAACACTGTGCCCAGAATGTGACCTCTGATAGCCAGCCCAGGTCATACACCCACGCCTGGAGGGCCCCCGCTCAGTGACAGCCCCTCGAATAGCCTGGTTTGTCAAAGCACGGAGAGGCAGCCCAGATCTGTTACGCCGCCTTGTCTCACTCCTCCCCTTGTCATTTCCGTGTCCCTTTTGTCTCACCTGGACCATCACTAAAGCCTCTCAACTGGCTTCTTTGGCTCCATGTGCTGCCCGATTTCCCCCCAGAACCCACTCCTCTTAGGAGGCTCCTTGTCTGTGAAGAAGCCCCCCGGGTCCCTGCATCCTGCTTACCAGGGAACTCTTGGAAAGAAAGATGAGTCTGAAGAATTCTCCTGTCTGTAGGTTAAGGAGCAGGCTTTGCAAGACAGTCGCGTCACCAGGGCAGAGGACTAGGGATGAGCCCGCCCAGAGCTGGCCGTGCTGTCTTCATCTGTCCTCAGGCGACCACTCCCTTGCCTCTGGTGTCTGATTCCGCCTGGGTGACCTGGGCAGGGTGGGCAAGAGCACATCACACAGGAGTGCATGGTGCATGTGGGGCCTGGGAGTGGAAGGCAGAGGCCCTGCAGGGCTCTGTTCCCCTGGGCCTGTGGTAACCGTAGACCCCTTGGCTTTCAGCAGGAGGATGCCAACTTGCATAACGTCGTCCTGTGGCCTCCGAACCCTGACCCTCCGCAGGTACAGAACTTGTGGTTCTCTGCATGTGGCTTTCCGCTGCTTCCTCACCCCCTTGCCTACAGACCTTGGGGTGGCGTCGCCGACTCCCACCTACCCCTAGCAAGTTTTAAAACGTAGAAACGAGCAGCGCATGTTCAGGATTTTAGAAGCAGCATGTGGTGTGTGTATCCCAAAGCAGCTGGGCTGATGTGCTGCAAGACACATCAGCCCAGCTGATTCCTGACACAGGAATAGGCCTGTGCTGCCAGAGGGACGGGATGTGGGTGCTGGGGACCAGCGCTGATCCCTCCCAACTTCTGCCCCAATTTCCTTTGTCCTGGAGTGAGGCTGGGAATGCGGTGCTGGCCCCACCTTCACCTCCAGAGGGCAAAACTCATTTGTCATTAAAAAGATCACTTTCAAGAGGCTGTTACAGCACTTTCCTGGCATGTGTGAATACGCGAGTTCAAACCCCAGCACCACGTATATACAACAAAGTGTCGGAGGAACAAAAGATCACTTTCCAAATCAGCCCGGCGTCCTGCCATCAAGCAGCTGGCTGAGCTCATGGCTTTAGCTTGGCCCAAAGCCTTTGCCTCCACTAGGGCCGGGGCAGACGAGGGGCGTTGCTTCCATTCCACAGCAGTCTTTCCTGAAGAGGATGTTGGGGTTCGTGTGTGCTTGTGGGTGCAGCCAGGGGAGCAGTAAGACCCTGGCTCCTCACTGCCCTGCTCTGAAATCCCTGTCTCACCTGTGTGTGTTTGGGGTTAGTCATCCAGGTGACGTGTTCTTTGCTTTAAGGAAAGAGGCGCTCCACCCTGAAGCTGGCTGCCAGGTAGGTGTGCTTGGTGGGTTTGTTTCTCTGCGTATTCCAGCAAGGAGCGATGCTTGAGCCTGGTGGAGCCTTTTTTTTTTTTTTTTATTCAGAAGTTTATTTGCTGAACATTCACACAATCTTTTAACAAAATAACATTATATATATAGATTCTGAAGATTAGATTTACCCCTGAGTGACCCCCCAATTACCCACCCTTATCCCTCTCCTCCCCAAAACATCTCTAAAAATGCTTTAGGATGTATGACATTACACTTTATCTGGATTTAAAACATGATAATTGACCTCCTTTCTCAATGGCCAGGGTCTAGCTCCAGTCCCCACAGATGAGTGGAGACATTCAACCCTTGGTTCTCTGGGTTATGCTGATTTCACTCAGCTTAATTTCCATAGCCGTCCATTTACATTCAAAGGCTGCGATATCATTGTTTCTAATTGCCGAGTAGAACTCCATGGTATAAATGTACCACAGTTTTTGGATCCATTCATCCAGTGAGGGACATCTGGGTTGTTTCCATAATTTAGCTACTGTAAATTGAGCTGCTATGAACGTAGATATTGCTGTGTTACTGTAATGTGCTGATTCTAAATCCCCTGGAAGAACACCCAGGAGAGGAATAGCAGGATCGTATGATGGGCTCATCCCTAGTTTTTGAGGATTCTCCACACTGCTTTCCAGAGGGGCTGTACCAGTCTGCAGCTCTGGTGGAGTCTTTTAACAGTGCGATTTCATCTGACCTCACAGTCCCACAAGCAAGCGGCAGGCCCCGGCAGATCACTCCCAATCTGCAGACAAAGAGGCCCCTCAAATCGAATCATCTCGGGTCATCTGAGCAAGCGCAGGACTGAGAGTCAGAACCTAGGCTCCAGGGGTTACCAGGATCAGCCAGGCCAGTGGTTTTGATAGTGGACTGGACTCGAGGGGAAAGTTGAGAGGGAAGGATCGGGGCCACCAGTCCACCCATCGCCCGCCAGCTCAGCTTGCCTTGCAAGCTGTGTCAGAAGACTTTGGGAACCAGATTGCAAATAAGCCCTGATCTGGTCCGTCTCCATCATTTGTGTGGTCAATCAGAAGGTCAAGGCCTTTGCTCATGGTCACAGATCAGTGACAGGTTCAGGACAGGGGCTTCTTGGGGACTCCAAGGCTTCTAAGAGTTCTCTGTCAGGGGAGGAGCTCAGGACTGCCTAGCGCAAAGCTCCAGGCTCAGCTGCAAACTCCCACCTGGGGACTTCACGGAGTCCCTCCCTGCTGGGGCCCAGCTGCTGGTTAGGTGCTGGGGATTTGAAGGGGAGCAAGACAAGCAAGGTCCCTGCCTGGTGGAACACGTGTCCGGTCGAGGATCCGATGGCAAGGGAACAAATAGATGAGCCAACATGTTGATGAGCTGTTTGACTTAGCAGGAGCATTACTGGGGGTCACTGTGCTAAGTGAAATGAAACAGGCACAAAAACAAAGTGCTGGATGAGCGCACTCTGGAATCCGGAAGCTGATCTCACAGAAGCTGAGCTTGGAGGCCCCAATGGGCTGGGGGCTCATCAGTGGGCGCTGAGTGGCAGTGAGGAGCTCTGGAGAGCTCTCCCCCAGGAGGGACGACAATGAGCATCTCCAAACCCCAGAAGAAGGGGCTCTTAAATTATGGCTTGCATGTGAGGTGCCCCCCAAAAGCTCATGTGTGCCACAGTGCAGGAAGGCTTAGAGGTGAAATGATTGGGTTCTGAGAGCCACGACCCAATCAGTGAGTTGATCCCCTGATCGACCGGGATTAACTGGTGGTGACAGCAGGCTGGCGGGGTGTGGCTGGGGGGTGGTGGTTGGGGCTGCCTTTGGGGTATGTATTTTATATCTGGTGAGTGGAGTCCCTCTCTGCTTCCCGTTTGTCACACCTGAGCCACTTTCCTCCACCACGGTCTTCCACCACAATGTTCAGCCTCACCTGGAGCCCTAGGGAGTGGCGCCTGATGTCTGTGGACTAAGACCTCTGAGACCTTGAGCCCCCAAGTAAAGTATTCCTTCTCAGTTGTTCTGGTCACAAAAAAGTTGACTAAAGCAGACTTGTAATGTTTTCATAATAAAATGATGTACGTCTGAGGAGATACATACATTTACCCTGATTTAAACTGTATAATAGATAAATGTAGGTATATATCCATTAATATATAGAGGTGTATTTGCACTAGGCATTAAACTCGGGGGTGCTTAACTACTGAGTCAACTCAGTAGTCGCCTCACCGGCCCTGTTTAAAGTCTTTTCATTTGGAGATGGGGCCTCAGTAAGTTGCTGAGACCGGCCTCCACCCTGCTATTCTCTTGCTTCTCCCTCCCAGGTCTCTGGGATTACTGTGTGCGCTAACACTACCAAAATGCACGTATGTAGAAACACCCCATGGTTCCCCATTACTACATTCATTTTTTTCTTTTTATGCATCAGTTTAAAATAGGTTTAATTAATAAAAATTTGCTTACCGGGTACAATTCTAGCACCCGGACAGTTCAGCCACGATCTCCTGGGAGGCAGCACGGAGCTGTTGGGGCATGGAGCCACAAGCTCCTCAGCAAACAGTGCGGCACTGGGAACTGGGCTTGAGGGCCCAGTTTTTCTTTTTTCTTTGTGCTAATGCGTAGCACAACCTGTAATCTTTTCGCCATTTTTAAGCGCACGGTCTGTAGTTCATTGTTCTAGATGGATGTGGAAGTCCTGGCTAACAGAGCGTACCAGATGCGGGTGAAAGGCGCGTGCTCTGGCGTCAGGGCAGTAGGGGGCTCTGTGCCCTGCAGGTGGAAGCAACAGAACAGTTTCCTGACGACGCTAGGAGCAGCACCGGCGCCAGCTCAATTTCCAAACCATCATGTTCTGGGAATGTGGAAGAAAATTCAGCATATTTGAGAGGGTCTTGAGTTAGTGGTGCTCCGAGGTCAGCAAGAGACAGAAAGAGGAGGTGGGCGGAGCAACCCACAGCCCAGGGCCTTCAGGGGAGGGGGAGTCAGCATGAGAGGGCCTCTCTGAGCCTCCTGGCAGCAGAACATTCTTTGGCAATAGCTCTTTCCTTGAATGAATTACTGACAGTTTGGCCTTCCTCAAGAAGTCAATTTTAGGTTTGGAGCAGTGGCTTAGCAGTTGGAGCACTTGCCTGGCATGCCTGAGGACCCGGGTTTGAACCCCAACACCACATACACAACTGTGTGTCAGAGAAGCAAAGGCCAGGTGAAAAAATAAATAAAATTGATTCTCTTTCTCTCTCACTCTGAAAAGAAAGGTCAGTTTTAATAACTTCACCGTGGTCCTGCCTTGGGGTCCCATTGACCCTCATTTCATCAGCAAGTGCTATTTCAGCTTTAGCCTCTCTGCTCTGCGTTCCGAGGGAAGGGAAGCCACTGACAGAGGAAGGGTGGGGGGCTGGCTTCGCTGCCCTCCGAGTCCCACTTGTTACCCCTGCTCCTTCCCTTGGTGATTGATACTCAGGCCATATTCAGGCTGCTCCGCAACAGCTCAGAGCAGCCTCAGACATAGCACTGTGTCTCACAGCCGGACCCAGGCCCCTCCTTCCTGGGGACTCACTTCCCTGCACACCTGTGGGTTGGAAATGGAGAGAAAGCCACGAAGAGGGGCGGGAGTTCACTGCTGCAGGCTGAAGTCTTCGCTCAGGTGCTGGGTCATGTGCTGCTTGATAGATAGATGGCCGGTCACTGTGTGTGTGTGTGTACAGCTGCACACACCTGGTCAATGGAAGGGCCTTCTTCAGCTTCCGAGGAACCCAGGAGCTTGACAGTGCGACAGCAGTTGACCAGCACCAGAATAAGCAGCCTTTTCCAACCTTGTCCTGACAGATGGGCAGCTGGAACGAGCTGAGTTTAATGGGAAAGAAATTGAGCAAAAGGACAACTAACAGGGTTGGGGATTTAGCTCATTGGCAGAGCGCTTGCCCAGCACTGGAAGGCCCAATTCCGTATTCATAACAATGGAGAGCTTCTCTGAAGCTCCCTCTCACCCAGCCCAGAGGCAGGATCCTTTTCACAGGTGCAGTTACCGACTCAGGTGAACAGCCTGGGTCCAGGTTTGGGCCGGGTGTCTCTTCTGAAGGGTCCGATTGACTGCCTTGGTCTACGCTGAAGTAGCCACTGGAACTCTTGGTTAAGGAGCTTTGGATCTGTCTCCTCCTGTAGTGATAATCACCAGTGTATGTGATGTCTGCTACGGGTTAGCCATGTGCCACACGACATGCAAGTAGTATTTCATTTAACAACCTTGTAATCAGGATCCCCTCTCACAAATATGGCCCAGGAGATGCAGACCCCCAGGCCCTCCATGCAAATCAGCAGTGCATCTGGGCTGTAGAATCCCTGCCCTGGGCTTCCTGCCCCTTCATTCCAGTCAAGCCTTATGCAGCTCTAGCGAGAGAATGAGTGGATGAAGGAATTCTAGACAGGCAGGAAGAATAAGCTTGCTTTTCTTTTTTTTTTTTTTTTTTCAAGAGGGACAGTGAGAGACAGAGAGACAAAGAATCAACTTTTATTGAGTTTTTCACGTGGCTTTCGTTGCTCCGACACTTAGTTGTGTATGTGGGTGCTGGGGTTTGAACCCGTGTACTTGCGCACGCCAGGCAAGCGCTGTAACCACCAAGCCACCGCTCCAGCCCCAAGAATAAGCTTTCTATGTGCAGGTCAAGCACAGTGGAGAAAAATCAGCACACTGCAGGCCACCCGCCAGCCAGCCTTGAACAGGAGCCTCTCTGCCGTACGAGCTGTTCTCTCCCAGATATACTGGGTTCTCCTGTCACCCACTGAGGGAGGAAGGGCAGGGGTTGTGTCCGCATTTGACACACAGGGAAAGAGGCTGCAAGAGGTGAACCATCTGTGGCAGGGCATGTGGATTTGGGCTTCCTGCCCTCGGCTGGCCCTCCGTAAGCCGTCGCTTCTGACCTATCAAAAGCATTCAAGATGTCACTAGCAGGTGTGGGGTCTCCAAGAGTTTCCTTTCCCCTGCGAAGTGGTCAGAACGTGTCACCTCTTGCATCTTTGGGGTTCCTGGTCCTCTGAGGCTTGCAACCCAAATGCTTTTGAGAAAAGACAGATGCCATTTGTTGAGTGTCCATGACAGTAGCAACCATGTCCTTATCCAAAAATTAAGCTTTTTATTTAGAATCTTTTAGATTCACAAAGAAGAGGCAAAGATAGCCCAGAGCTCCCCCAGCCTCTCTGACAGCTGCCCCTCACCGACCTCGCCTTTTTATTCACCGGTGTCCACCCAGACCCTCCTCAGCCCTTACACACCAGGCACAATCCAATCTCACTGCAAGCTCCCTGGTGCCACCTTCTCCAGCTCTCAAGGGGACAGCGAGGACTCAGGCCCTGCTGCCTCTCACTGCAAAGCGTTTTGATTCTTCCACTGGATCGCGCTCTGTGACATCTGAAATCCCACCCTGCGGGCTTCCCCTTTGTTGGCCTGGCAAAGTGCGAGCGTGCTGATTTGGCCTGGGTGACCTCCGGGCCTGTGCCAGAGCCTCTGCAGTCTGACCTGTTTTCTTGGGGGTGAGGACAGATGGGGATGACCTAGCAGAACTGGTGCGAGCAGTCACCTCCCTTGACAGGGCAGACGGCAGGCTGCTGGCTGGAACACGTGCGTGTGCTTGTCCTCCATATTTGGCCAGCCTGGCAGTTGTTTCTGAAACCCGACTCCTAGTGCCATGGGGATGACCTTTGCTCTGCTTCCCAGCATGCACCTGCACTCAAGAAGCCCTCCAGCCTGGACGAGGCGGGTAGACACTCTAGCTAGGTCCTAGCGATGCTCATTGGGCGTGCTTTAATTGATTTTATTGGCATGGGCCAGAGAGACGGGGAGCATATTTAAGAGGTAAGTAAGGTCAGCAAATCCTTCTTCTTCTTTTCAATGTTGAAATACTTTGGCTTTCGACAGGGTATTTTTCAGGACTGGAAAGCTGCTGACACTGTATAAAGATTGCTTTAAAACACACTCAGGGCTCTGGTGTATTCCAGAGTCAAAGAAAGGCATTTGTTTACTCAAGGAGAGCAGAGGAAAGAAGCAACCGGGCAAGTCCGTTTGTCACGTGGGCATTGCTGATGGGTTTCCAGCCAGCCACTTGCACGTGTCAAAGAGTAACTTTAGAAACTGTTCCGCAGTGATGCCTGTTGGCACGAAGGAGGAGGGCTGAGCCCCGTTGTGAGGCAGGGGAAGCTGGGAAGGGGATTCCATGACACTGCAGGACCTGGGGCAAAAACAACAGACCCAAGATCTACCTGTGATTCCCTTGACGCAGAAGTGGCTGCAGGGGCTGCAGAGCGCTCATCTGGCATGCACGAGGACAAAGGTTCGAACCCCAGCACCGCGTACACAACAAAGTGTCGGAGCAATGAAAGCCACATGAAAAATAAAAGTGATTCTCTCTCTTCCTCTCACTGTCCCTCTTCAAAAAAAAAATAGAAGAAGTAGCAGCTGCCAGACCAAATGAGAATCAATGATTTTTCATAAATTCAGCCAATATTTACGAACTACCTTTCCTGTGCCGGGCACTATTCTGGGCATCCAATCTAGGTACCTGTGCCGCATTATTATTTATGTCCAGTTGTTCTAGTTTGGAGCATGGCAACAAGACGGCAGAAACCACGAAGCTGTTATTTCCTCTGTATGATAAGAGCTTAAATTAGGTGTTGTAGTCAGCCTGGGTCACAAGAAACTGACAAGAACAATTCTAGGAGGAAAGTTTATTTGGGGGCTCCCAGTTTCAGAGTTCATGGTCTGCAGATGGCCGCCTCCATTCCTCGGGGCTCAAGGTGAGGCTGAACGTCATGGTGGATGCATGTGATGGAGGAAAGCCAAACCATCTAGGTCCAAATCCTGGCTCCACCACTTTCCAGCTGTGTGACCTTGGGCAACTGACTTATCCTCTCTGTGTTCTTATCTGCAATATAGGGTTATAAGACGTAAAGCACTTAAAAGAATAGTATTTGCACATAGGGAGTTTATAGTGATACCTTTGCTGTTATAGCAGAAAGCAAGCTAGCCAAGTGCTGAATGTTGTCCTTGAGGGAACAGCGCAGGAGTTCAAGGCAGAAGACCTTGGCGAGCCACTGATGCTTCTCAACTAGAAAATGGAAAACTTTCTTTTACCTGCCTGTGTAGTAAGTAGGGATTTTGTATGAATCAGAGGGGTGTGGAATGTGCCATTGATATCGACAGCTCTGTCACCTTTGTGTTTATTATTTACTTATTTTTGCTGCTGGGAACTGAATCCAGGGCCTTGCACATGCTCAGCATGCGCTCTACCCCTGAGCTCACCCCTGGCCCGGTTGCTTTTATTTGAACCCTGTCCTAATCTGTTTTTGCTGGAAGGAGCTGGTGGTGTTCTTGCAGCCCCGCTTTCAAACAGGAGGAGGGGACAGGATGAGAAAGGAGAAATGTTCCCTGTTTTTTTCCTAACAGACAGGTCAAGTTGGAGCTCTTTGCGGAGGCAACGTGGCATGCGGTCCCTTCACCATCTTAACTAGAGCAGAGATCTGTCCTTTGCATCTGTCTGGGCCGTTAGGTGTGTTAACATCTTCCAGAATTGCTTTGAAGAGACTTTGATCATGGAGCAGAGGGCAGGAGATTTATGTGTTCTATCATTTGCACATTATTCAGTGCAGATACCGTGGAAATTGAAAGGGAGGCAGCTGAAGGTGTCAGGAGCTGAGGTTTGCCTGACAGACAAGCAGGAATTGGGTTACAATTTTAAAAATTCAGGACCCTGGTATAAAAATGCCACTCACACCATAGTGTGATTCTCTTTTTTTTGCTTCGATGAAGTGGCTTTATTAGAGAAAGCGAAGAGTCCCTAGGACGTAAGAGTTGGCGTCGGGGCCCTTCTTGCCAAATGTGGGCACCACATTGACACAGCATTGGTTGTACTGCATCTGCCACTTGGCCCGGCCTGTCTTCTTCTTCTCTTGTTTGGCCACCTTGGGAGTTTGACCTCTCACTTTTCGAGCACGGGCCAAGGAACCATGGGCTTTACCTCCAAGTATGCGGCCAGCCACCTCCAAAGTGGTCAGGGCCTCCACTCCACGCTGGCCTAGAGTAGCCTCATCCTCCAGTGGCATGCCTGCCAGGAGCACGACTGGATCTTCCGGGGTGATGCCCTCCAGTGAGGCCACATGAGCCTTGATCTTGGGCGACCGTCTCCTGGCTGGTGACTTCGAGGGTGTGTAGCTCCTGGGCGCAGACAAAGAGCTGCATGTCAGCGACTGAACCACGGCTCCAGCTGCAACTACCGCGAAGATGGAGTCAAGAAAGAGCATAGTGTGATTCTTGAGTTATCATAGTAAAATATGAAAATCATGCATGTAAAGGTTGTAGATTTCTATAGACGAGGAATCTTCCTCTGAGGGGTCAAGGGCACTTTTGGAGCTTGAATTTTCCATGCTTAAAATGGGCACTGCCAGGGCTGAGGTGGTGTCTCAGCGGTTATGGTGCTTGCGTTGCATACACGAGTCCATGGGTTCGAACCCCAGCACCACGTACACAATGAAGTATTGGAACAATGAAGGCCACATGAAAAACTAAATAAAATTATTCATCTCTTTCTCTCTCTCTCTCTCTCACTGTCCCCCTCTCTTAAAAAAAAAATGAGCACTGTCTTGGGGCTGGAGCAGTGGCTCAGCAGTTACGGCACTTGTCTGGCATGCACGAGGATGCAGGTTCAAACCCAGCACTATGCACACAACTATGTGTCTGACAGTGAAAGCCACATGAAAAACTAAGTAAAATTGATTCTCTCTTTCTCTTTCTCACTGTCCCTCTCTAAATAAATAATTAAAATGGGTACCGTCTCAATTCTGTGTTCTAGGGGTGATTGTCTTTCTGAACACCCAGATGGGAGGCTGAGGCTGCGCAGGGCAGGGGAGGGGAGTCACTGAGTCATGGCATGTGGAGCCATCCAGAGACGTGCCATGAGCCCAGTGGACACTCTCAGGTCTCAGATGGACCATGTCCGCTTCCTGGGAGCAGGTGTCCCCTCTCCGTTGCTTCCGACGGCAGCCGCCCTGCTCAGCTGGAGCTGCGAGTCTAACTGTGCTGCTTTTCAGATGAGAACAGGCCCACCTTGCCTTGCTCACCACACAGCCTCAAGGCCTGGCTCTGTGCCTGGCGTGTCGGATGATAAAGTCCTACCCTGGGTGTCATGGTGGCTGGCCTCTTGAGAAGTGTTCCTGTGGTTTCTAGAACCTTATCTGATTTCCTTTCCAATCTCTCTTCTTTCTCAGAGGACTTCTTCATCTGTGAGATCACCAGGGGACAGTCAGAAGACAAAAGGGAAGCAGAGGGACTCACCCGGAAGCCCTGACCGCAGGGACTGGTCCAGGTAGGGAGCCGGCCCTGGAAGGTGGGCACAGCCTGGACGTGGCCTGCTCACCTGCCTGCTCCAGCATCTGCTTTGCTCCGTTTCCCTTAACACCTGTGAGAGGTTCCCAGCGGTGAGATGGTGGAGCAGAGGCCCACAGACCTGCCTGTGCTGGCCAGGCCTGCAGTGCTTAGAGATCTAATGGCCCAGGGATGAAGTTAGCGATTCCAGACTCCCTCTCTGGCAACGCTCCAGGTTTCTTAGTTTTATGCTCAGACCTGAGAAGGGGAAAGAAATGCTTCCAAGAGGACTATGTAGAGACCAAGTGGGGCCCGTGTCCCGGGGTGAGGTGCTGTAGGCTCTGGACCATGGAGTAGAGGTTCAGGGAGCAGCTCGTAAGCCACCCAGGGAAGTCAGCAAGGCCACCCTGTGGCTGTGGGATGTGGCCAGCACAGCTGTGCCCCATTGTTCAGTGGCTCCTCTCTGTGACCCAGGTCCAGGTCCTTGTTTCCCTGCCACAGCTCCTCTCCCCAGAGTTGGACCTCTCCCCAGAGTTTCATTTTGGGGGTACTCACAAGTCCAGGGGCAGTAGGCGTGAGTACTCAGTCCGCGGAATGTCACAGCCAGGAACACTGAAGCTGATTAGTAACTGCTCACTAGCAGGCCTTGGATCAGGTCAGAACAACCCTCTTGGACCATCAAGGGTGAACTTCATAATTACAGCCCTAAAGGAACCAGCGAACCGGAGCTCCGTTAAACACAGTGCAGAAATCCCACAATTGGCCCCCATCACGGACCCCAGAGCTCGCGGTGGTCATATGCTTTGCAGTAGCTTGTCAAAGCCTCCAGATGCAAGGCAGCATTGTCTGCTTTGGGCACCTAAGAGTGACCCCTATGGCAGCACTTGCTGTGCCTGGGGGTATTGTTTTCTGTTTGGCTCTGGTGATGCGGTTTCCACAGGAAACACTTGAAACCTCTCAGCGTGAACCTTAGATTTATTTAGGGAAGTGGTGATCAGATGGGGCGGCATGTTCTTTGTCAACAGACTCAAAACAATGCCTTGGACAGCACCTTTGACCCTGCCCTCTGCCAACAGTGGTGCCTCTTTGTCTCTCCAAATCCGGATGGCTGTTCTGTGTTCACAGACTTTTTAGCAGGGTATTAGGACATAAGGTTTTATTGATAGTAGAGATTGAACCCAGGGATACTTTATCACTGAGCCATACCCCCAGCCCTTTGTATTTCTATTTTGAGAAAGGACCTCGCTAAGTTGTTGAGGCTGGCCTCAAACTTTAATCTTCCTGCCTCAGCCTCCCAGGATGCTGGGGTTACAGGTGTGCACCACTGTACCCAGCTAGGACAAAGATTTTAATGTTTAGTTCTAATCAGACCCCTTAATTGGCCTTGATGTGCATGAAACCAGTGAATGGGTTTATCTTTTCTGGAATCCCACAAGAGTGGAGCCATTGCTGAGGTCCAGCTCTCCCCTCCCCATCCTCATTGGGTTCTGGGATCTCTTAAAGGGTTTGGCAATTTGTTTGGGACCTGTGTCACAGATGGACTGAAGACTAACAGCTGCTCAAAGTTATTTTCTCTCTTGTTCCTCAGCTTCAGTTAATTACTAGTCAATTATTTTTCCCTTGAAGAAGAACTGCCTCTCATTGGCATGCAAATGAGAAGAAGAGGTCCCTTCCAAGAACAAGTCCAGAGCAGCAGCTTCCTGTCCACAATTAAAAACAGGACTGCCAGACCTGAAGTGTAGTGTAGGTCGGTGGTGGAGGCCTACCTTGCAGGTGCGAGGCTATGGGTTCCGTCCCCAGCACAGCTGAACAAAAGCAGGATTACCCTCAGTAGAGGTGCACGTGTCCATCACGCAGGGCCCCATAGTAACTTAGAAACCATCGAGAGAAGTTGGAGTTTAGGTGGAGTCTGTCCTGTGTGAGCGGGGCTGTCTGGGAGGAGAGATGGCACCAGCCCCTGAGTTCCAGGAGCATCAGCTGGAAGGGTAACCACCGTGCTTAACGCCCACGTTGCACACATGTACCAGATACTGTGTCAAATGCTCCGTGTACAAATCCAAGTTTGCTGTCTGTGCCCCGGACAGCCGACAAGGGATACCGCTCTACTGAGGCCTCATCTGGCCCCTTATCCCCTGCACCACCACTGACGTGCTTGGCCAGTCGGGCACACAGTCCCCCAGCCCTGTGGTTGTGCTGCTCCTGCTGCGCTTGGCACACGGTAATCTGTGTTGAGCTGGGTTCCCTCTCTGCACATCTCCCTTTTCCCTGAGAACGCTGTCATGAAGCCAGGGAAGGACTGTCCAGCACCCCGCTCTCCCGGGCCCTTTCTCTGCCCTCTCTTCCTCAAATGCATTCGCTTCTCTGGTGCCTCATATAACAACCAGCACTGACCCTTCCAAAGATGTCGGTGTGGGTTTTTACAGCAGCTGGGAAAAGCCACTTCCTCAAACTGTTTGTTTTCTACTCCTAATAACACAAGAGAGGGACAGTGCAGCTGGGCCTGCAGTGGCTGCCCGCTGGTGGCAGAGGCAAGGGAGGGATACAGCCAGCCTTCTTTGTCCTTGGCCCCTGCTTTGCAGGTTTAACCAGGCGTCAATCAAAGAGATTCTAGAAAAGGTCTGCATTTGTGCTGAATATTTACCGGCTTTTCTATCATGATTGCCTAAACAATACAATATGACTTAGTGTGTTCAGGAGCACATATATGTCAGTGTGATGGGATTGGGCGTCACTGGATTTTGGTGTCTGAGGGTATCCTGGTACAACTGGACAGAGAGGGAGGCACCCGTTGGTGTTCCCAAGCATGGTCTCTGCCCAGGCATTATCTCCACTCCATAGAGGAGGAAACAGGCTTGGAACATTACGCCATCTGTGTTAGCCATAGAAAGTCCATAGCGTGGCCACAAGGATTTTCCCTCCCTTTGAATTATACTGGAATTCATCCCCACCCAAACAGGAGGAGCACCAGATCCCCTCAGTTCAGCTGCCTTGCATCTTGGCTGCCACGTGGTGTCGCTGTGGTAACTTGGCCCTGCCTCGTGCAGACCCTGCAGGCGCTGGGTGTCGCCTCCCCCAGCATCCCAGGGTGAAGCTGAGCCCTGGGTAACTCCTCATAGTGCCCAGCACCCTGTGTGCCTGCGTCTAGAGTGCGTCCAGGCCAGCTGTGCCATGGAACCCTTGCTGCCTGGGTAAGGACGGGGTAGTCCTTACCTTTAAATGCACAAAACACAAGCAATCTTATAATACACTCTTTCCCCATAACAGAGCTGCTATTAGGCTGCACCAGAAGAAATAATTGTTTCTGTAGATCAAAAATTGTTGGCTGTTGGCCATTTCCTGGGTTCCTCGTCACTCTTGCTAGCCTTCCAAAGAAGGCTCCAGGCCACCTGAGAGATGACTGGCTTTTCTCCAGGGATGACCCCAGGTGAGCCCTTGGGGATTTCTGGCCCTATGTCACTAAGAGGGAGTGGACGCTCACCTGCCTAGAGCCACAACTATTACCCTGTGGTTCTCAAACTTGGGCGGGCATCAGGACCTGCAAGGCTGGTTAAAATACGAATTGCTGGGCTTCTCCCCCAGGGTGTCTGATCTGGGTAGCATTCCTAACAAATTCCCAGATACTACTGGTGCTGCCTGCAGCACACGCCTAGCGCTCTGTGGGGCCAGGGTAGTGGTGCTGCTGGGGTGCCTAAGAGAAGACCTTGAGCTTCAGGCGCAGTGCTGAGGCCAGTGCAGACCAGGGCAGAATTCTGACTCAGGCCTTGGAGTGTGGTGCAGGAAGCCTGGCTAAGTGGTGGGCCTAACTAAAACAAGTTGGAGGAGTGGGGCCAGATGGAGGAGGACTTATAGGTCGGGAGAGGTCTGGGTTTTATCCTGCGTAACAGGAAGCCAGGGAAGCACTTTGCAATTGATTTATTTTAAAACCAGGGCTTCGGGGCTGGAGCAGTGGCTCAGTGGTTACAGTGCTTGCCTGGCATGTGCAAGTACACAGGTTCAAACCCCAGCACCCAGGTATACAACTAAGTGTCAGAGCAACCAAAGCCATGTGAAAAACTCAATAAAATTTGATTCTCTCTGTCATTCTCTCTCTCACACTGTCCTTCTCTCTTTAAAAAAGAAAAAGAAAAAAGAAGAAAGAAAAAGAAAAGAAAACCAGGGCTTCGCATGCAAGGGAAAAATTCAGAAGATGATGTTAGAGACCCTTGACTGGTGGCTGGATGGTGGAAGCTGGCAGGACCCTAAGAGATGTGCTTGTAGTTGGGATGGTGGCTTGTACATGATCTCTAGGTGAACTTAGGGAACCTGATGACCACCTGTGAGTGCAGAAAGGGTGGAGTCAGAGATGGCACTAAGGTTCTGGACAAGGATCCCAGAAGAAGGCACAACATTAGAGGCTGGGAGGCCGATCGCTGCACCCTGGGAGAGATTTCTGGGGAACCGACGAGTTCCAACACGTTAGAGAAAAGACTGGACTCTCTTGTGGGGATGCCGCTTCATTAAAGCAGGCCCCTGGCAATGGGGAGCAGTAAGTTAAGTGGGGTGACAGTGGCCCCAAATCCTGAGATCCCAAGGGGGTTTCAACCACTTAGGCGAGCTATGCAGCTAGGGGGCCCCTCCCAAAGCCCTTCCTTCGGTGCCTTCATGCTGAAGATTGTAGGAGCAGCTCAACGTGGGGGTGGACCCTGTCAATGAAGCCATGCGGGCAGTGTCTCGGCTCCCTGGATGGTGAGCCTCACTTGGTCATTGGGTAAATGTGTGGCTTCCTCACTTCATCCTGGTCCGGAAGCAGCATTGTTCTCTCTGGAGCAACTCATTTCTGGATGGTGGTTCTTTTGAGCAGGCAAGTTTGTGAAAAAGCGAGCTATTGCCAGGCCCACTTCGTCAAAAGTGCCCGAGGCACCAGTCCACAGCCATTTCTTGGCTTTTTCAGAAGGCAAACTCTGGTTTGGAATAGAAATTCTTGGTGTTTGGGTAGGAGCAGCTTGGGAGAGGGTAGACACAGGACTTGAAAAGTGAAATACTGGATTGAAATGAAAGGCAAGAGTGTGTTTCATCCCTCACACCCCCCACCGCCAAGATCATTAGTGGAACATGTCTGACCCCCGCACCTGGGTCCAGGGCTGAACACAGCCCCACCCAGCAGCTCTGTGTGGGTGCATGCATGGGGTCTGAGGGGCTGTGTGAGGAAACTGAAGCCCAGGAAGTTCAAGGAGCCTGGCCCTGGCCTCACAGCCATAACGGGGCATGATGGCTACTAGCATAGAACTTGGCCTGAGGTCACCCCAAACCCAGACGTACAATCAGGAGTCCCAAAGTATTTGTGTCGTGGTCTCCATGATTAAGAAAGAAACCTCAGCCCTTAAATCTAATTTCCCTGTAAACAAATGGAGTTCTTAGAGGAAAAGACATCAAACTCAGAAAGGTCTGGTCTGTTATGAGCAGCCTCGGGGGCGAACTCCTGGCGACAGAACCCAAGTTGGCCTTACTCTGTTCTTCCAAAGTGTTGCTCGCTAGCTCTGCCCAGCCAGAGCCTGCGGTCTTTGTCCCACTTTTGACTCATTATTCACTCTGGTCGGAAGTCAACTCACAGGAGAGTGGAGGGAGGGAAGGCGGGAGTCCTGACTTGCTACGCTGGCTGAAAGGGACAACTGGGCTGAGACCCCTGTATCTGCTGCTTTCTGACCCTCTGGTTTCAGCAAGGCACTTTAAGCTTTCAAATGAGGGCAAGAGGGATGACTTGCACCCAGACAGATCACCCATTTATCACCCGTTTACAGAGGAACAGTGGAAAGAAGAGGGCGCAAGAGTCGCCCATGCTCCTACCATTGCAGACCACTGCTCTTGAAACCCCAGTGTTCCCTCAGCTTTCTGGGGTGTTTTCTGGTTCTTGAGGGTGAGCTAGCTGGATTTTAAATATATCCATACATGATTCTGGTCCATGTATGTATCACTGTGACTTTGTGTCACTGTGACCAAAATACCCAACAAGAGCACCTTAGAGGAGGGAGAGCTTCTGTGGGGCTCATGGCTTCAGAGGTCTCAGCCCCAGATGGCCGACTCCATTGCTGGGCCCAAGGGGAGGCAGCACATCTTGGCAGAAGCTGATGACAGGATCTGGGAGCAGAGACAGAGAAGGGGAAGGGCCCCCTCCAGGGCATGCCCCCAGTGACTCACCTCCTCCAGCGAGGCCCCACCTGCCTCCTGTTCCCACTCAGTTCTCCCAAACTAGGATGCGCTGATTGGGCAACAGCTCCACCAATTCAATCACTGTAGCTGTGAATAGTTGTGCATTAACACGAGCACGTGGGGGGATGCCTGCGATCCATAAGCTCATATCTACATATATACGCTTTATATATAGCTGTCTATGTAGAATCAGTTATTCTAAGAGCAGGTTTAGGTTTATAGGAAAATTAAGCAGATAGGATAGAGCTGTGTCCCTCCACCCGGTTTCTGCTGTTATCGGTATCTTGCATTAATATGCTGATTTGTTGTAATCAATGAGTCAGTATCAACAGCTTATTATTAACTAAGGTCTGTCCTTTACCTCCAGGTTCACTGGGCTGCTCAGGCTCTGGGTTTGACAGACGTGCATTGCCATACATCCTCCTTCCCTATAGCATGGAGAAGAGTTTCGTTGCTTTGACCCTTCCCTTGCCTCCACCTCCATCTGTCCCCCTTCAGCTTCTGACCCTGATCATCACTGATCCTCTTCCATGTGTTTTTTCAGGCTTTTGGTTGTTGTTGTTGGGGATTATATTATTATTAGTACTAGCAATATCATTAGTATTTTGTCTTTTTTTGTTTTGTTTTGGTACCAAGGATTGAACACCGAGGTGCTTAACCACTGAGCAGCATCCCCAGTCCTTTTTTTTTGAGACAGGTTCTCACTAAGTTGCTTAGGGCTTCACTGAATTGCTAAAGCTGGCTTTGAACTTGCAATCCTCCTGTCTCAGCCTCCTGAGCCACTGGGATTATAGGAATGTGCCAACACATCCGGCCGAGAGCTGTTAGTAAAGCACGGAACATGGTCTGTCTCGTGAATGTTCTTTCTGTACTTGAAGGGAAAGTTATTTTTCTGTTATTGGATGGTATTCAAAATGTGTTTATTAGGTAAAGCTGGTTGGTGGTATTGTTAGGTCTTCTACATCCATACTGATTTTCCATCTACTTGTTCAATTATTCAGGGAGGGGTATGGAAACTTCAGACTGTAATTGCAGATTTATCTATTTCTCCTTTTGATTCTATCAGTTTTTACTTCTTGTATTTTGAAGCTCTGTGATGATTATATACATAAATTTTTTGAATTTTTACATCTTCTTAGTGAATTGAACATTAGTTCATGAAATGATCTTCTTTACGCTTGTACTATTATTTTGTCCAAAATCTATGTTGTCTGGTATAATATAAACACAGTGATTTTGTTTGTTTGCATGGTATATCCGACCCTCATTCTTTTACTTTCAACCTATTTATGCTTTTTGGTTTTTAGACAGGGTCTCACTAAGTTGCTGAGTTTGGTCTCAAATTTGCAATCCTCCTGGTTCAGCCTCCTGACCTGCTAGAACTAAAGACACGTGCCACTGTGCCTACCTTATTTGTGCTTTAAAAAAAAAAATTGGGGCTGGAGTGGTGGCTCAGTAGTTACAGCGCTTGCCTGGCGTGCGCTGTTCAAACCCCAGCACCACGTACACAATAAAGTGTCAGAGCAACAGAAACCATATGGAAAACTAAATAATTGTTTCTTTCTCTCTCTCACTGTCCCTCTCTCTTTAAAAAAATTTTTTAAGTACCTTTATTGTAGGCAGCATAGGATATTGTTTTAATAATCCACTCTGAAAATTTCAGCCTTTTAGTTGGAGTATTTATTACATTTATATTTAATGAGATTACGAATACATTCGGTTTCATTCTATAGTCTACAAATACACAAATAATCTAGAGGTTATATGTTTTCTATCCATCCATCTCTTTCCTTTTTTTCTCTTTTCTTGATTTGTTATTTTTAAAATTCTATTTCTCTCCCCTTTAGCTTGTGATCTACAGCTATCTATGCTACTGTAGTGATTGCTTTAAGAACTACGCTGTGCACCCTTAACTCACCACATCACCATTTCACAGGTGTTAGAGAAGAGTCTTAGAACTGGAAACTCCTGCTTCTCCCCTTTCGGCCTTTGTGCTAATTTTCCCAGTAACAAATTCCACTTTAAGCTCGGACCTATCTTTTCAGAGAGATTTAAATAATCAGGAAAAAGACTATCTGCATAGTCACAATTTCTGTTGTTTATTCTTCTGCTAGGTGCTGGTCACCACCTGGTCCTTTTCCATAGCTTGAGGGACTTCCTTAACAGTTCTTGAAATGTAGATCTGTTGGTGGTTGATTCTTTTAGCATTCATGTGTCTGGAAAAAAATTTATTTTACCTGAGTTTAGAAAGATATTTTCTCTGAGCAAAAAATTCTAGGTCGACTAGCTTTTTTCTTTCAGAGCTTTAAAGAGACCACCCCACTGTATTTCAGCTTGCATAATTTCCAGTAACAAACTTGATGTCATCCTTACTCTTTTTCCCCCTTAGCTACTTTTAATATTCTTTGCTTTTACCCTGATTTTAAGCAGTTTGGTTATGATATGCCTTGGTGCAGGTTTCTTCCTGTTTTGTTTTGTTTTATTTTGTTCCAGGAACTGAACCCAGGGGCACTCAACCACGGAGCCACAGAACCACATCCCCAGCCCTTTTTATGTTTTATTTTGAGACAGGGTCTCACTAAATTGCTTAGAGCCTCCCTAAGTTGCTGAGGCTGGCTTTGAACTTGGGATCCTCCTGCCTCAGCCTCCCAAGCTGCTGGGATTATAGGTGTGCACCACCATGCCCGGCTTTCTCCCTGTGTCTTGAGCTTGGAGTTGGTGGAGATTCTTGGATGTGTAGGTTTAGAGTTTACATTGTGTTTGGAAACCTTTCAGCCACTATTTCTTCAAATATTTTTCCTACTCACGCACTTCCTTTGGGGCCTGCAATGGTACATACAGTCAGCTGCCGGAAGGTGCCCCACAGCTCAGTGGTGGTGCCCTGTTCAGTTCTGTTTTGTTCTGTAGCCTTCTATGTTTCTATCTTCAGGCTCACCGAGCTTCTCTCAATAGCTAATCTGTCACTCACCTAGTTCCGTCTCCGGAAGTTCGCTTGGGGTCTTTTTTTTATCTTCCACACCTGGGTTTAACAGATTCGACCTTTCTCAAGCCTCCTGAACATACGGATTGCAGTTACAATTTATTTATTTATTTCCATGGCTCGAGGGCTTTGCTTATGTTAGGCAAGTGCTCTACCTCTGAGCTGTACCCCCAGCCCTATGATACTTTTTAAAATGTCCTTGTGTTGGGCTGGAGTGGTGGCTCAGTGGTTTCAGCGCTTGCCTGGCAAGCACGAGGACCCGGGTTCAAACCCCAGTACCACATACACAACTAAGTGTTGGAGCAACTGAGGCCATGTGAAAAACTAGATAAAGTTGTTTCTCTCTTTCTCTGTCTCTCTCACTGTCCCTCTCTCTAAAAAAAAAAAAAAAAAAAAAAAAAAATGTCCTTGTGTACTAATCCTATCATCTGCAAAATTTCTGGGTCGATTTTGATTACTTGATTTTTCCTCCTCATTGTAGGTCAAATTTCCCTGCTGCTTGGCCTGCCAGACGTTGTGGACTTGAAGCTGTTAGGTTCGGGATATTTTTGTATTCCTGTAAATATTCTTGAACTTTGTTCCAGGATGCAGTTATTTGGAACAGCTTAATCCTTTGGGGTCTTGCTTTGGTAGGTGGGACCAGAGCAGTGTTGGGGAGGGATATTCTCCTGCATGACTGGGGCAAGAGCCTTCTTAGAACTTTAACAGAAGCCCCATGAAATATGAGGTTTTCCACCCTGGCTGGTGGGCGTAGGACTGTTCCCAGCTCTGCGGCTGTGGAATTGTTTCCTCTAAAGCTTTCGCTGGTCTGCGCCTGGTTTCCGATGGTCTCCATGCATGCACGTGCTAATTGGTACCTTGCCCTTCTCTGGAGTCCTCCCTCTTGGAGCTCTGCCCTGGGGTTTCTAGTTGTCTTACTCTCCCTGGACAGCTAGCTCCAGGCCTCAGGCTGGGTCAGCCACAGGGTTCAGGGTTCACCTCCTTGCCGTTTGTCCTCTCCAGAGATCACCACCCTGTTCTCTTGCGTCTCCTTCAGTAATCCCCTATCATCCCAAACCCTCTTGGAATTGTTAACACTTTCTAAGATATTTTCCAGTCCAGACTCTCTGAAAACATTAAAAAGCTGCAATAACACATTTCTTTCCTGGATTTAAATGGAAACGCAGCAAAATACCTGGTGTTTGTTTTGGAAGAGGAGGGGACTGTATAGAAAAAAAAGAATAAGAGAAGATACTTTCGTGGGCAAAATTCTCCTTTCTCCTCTGGAGCTCCTGGCCCAGCCATCCGCAGTCTCCCGAGTCCTTTCATGGCCTCAGATGCCAACTTTGACCTCAGGTTATCTTGTCAAGCGTGTCAAGGCAGCTGTGCTGTCTTTGACCTTGAACCAGCTCGGTTCCCAGTGATATTGACTTTGTTCCCCCTGCATGCAGGTCGGTGGGATTTCAGAGACAAATCTCAACAGAGAGTTGGGAGGCTGAGATGAAAAGAGGCCCTTAACCACATTTTTGAGGTCAGTACACATGAGCTCAGTCATAGATAAGTGACACTGCTGACGTCTTCTTGTTCAGAGGACTCTTTTCAGTCATCGGGGGATGAGACCATCTTGTTGCCTATTTTGTACTGTGCTTCCTATGGCAGGAAAGTTATTTTAGTCCACACTAGAAGTCTTATCATGAAGGAATGTAACAAAAATATTTTTATCACTATTTCTTGTTCCAAACACCCTCGTGGTATCAAATAAAATAAAAATGTTACCCGAATCCAACTATATAAGCAAAATTATCATTTGTCTTTTCCCATGAGTGACTAATGGGGGTTTCACTGAAAATTGTGAAAGTATTCTTATTTACATGAGCACTCTACCAAATTTATTGATTTGGGTTATTAAAGATTCTTCTTTATTGTGAATAAAAACAAATGACTAGGGGCTGGAGCGGTGGCTCAGCGGTTTCGGTGCTTGCTTGGCAAGCATGAGGACCCAGGTTCAAATCCCAGTAACCCACGTACACAACTAAGTGTTGGAGCAACTAAGGCCATGTGAAAAACTAAATAAAGTTGTTTCTCTCTTAAAAAAAATGATGACTACTCTATTTTGATAATTTTATTTTTTATTTGGTCATTAAGAAAAGTCAGAATCTAGGGGTGTTGGAAGGATGGTAGCTGGGAGAGTCAAGAGCTCATTCGGGCTGCGGGGAGCTCAGTATAGCCATCCAGTCTCTTCCAGCAACCACAAAATTGGGCCACACTGCTGCCCTGTAGAACCCCAATGGGAGAGTTGCTGAAAAAATTGGTTAAAAGGCAGTTTTTAAATTTTCTTTGTCTGTCTCCATGCCCTGTACTAGGCTGGGTAATGGATTCTTGTGAGTTGAATGAGACATTGACCTTGGAGTCATATAAAGTTCATACAGCAAAGTGTAGGATGAATGGTAAGAATGCTTTGGGTTCAATCCACTGCACATATGCACACATACCATTTCCTCCAGTACTTCCATAGGCCTTCCAAATACTTTCCTTTCATCTGTACACTTTATTTTTTCCATCACAGAAGATGCAAGGGGAGATAAAACTAGATTAAAAATACAAAGCCAAGTCTGGGGTTGCTGGGTCAGTGAGCTCCCGGACACCTGTGAAGGGAGAGTTGTTTGGGCAAATTAGGGCTATGTGGGTGGGCTGGGCTTCATTGGTGAGGGCCGGAGAGAGATTCCCAAGGGGGTACCTTGTTCATGGAATACTGTGTCCTCATTGTTAAGGCATGGAAATTTTCCTCTCCTAGCAGCATGAGAATTCTTTCCCTGGCATGGATCACTTGAAATATAAATCGTTTTTCCAGAGTCTGTGGAATAGGTGATTGGTCTCATAGTGCGGGTGTCAATCAAAGTGAGAGGTGATCATGACGGTACATGGTCGGTTGAAAAAGATATTCCTGCATTTATTGACTCACTCCGTCCTTCAATTTTCATTTAGCAGAGTAGGTACCAGTGCCAGACTGAGTCACAAAATAAACCAGATGAGCTCTCTAAGCACCAGGAGGTCACACTCAGGGGGAAAACAATAAACAAGTAAATGAGAGACCACCAGGCTGTGGGTGTCGCTCAGTGGCAGAGCTTGCCTAGCATGGGAGAGGCCATGGGTTCATCCCCACCACCTCAGAGGAGAAGAACAGAGAAGAAACAGGGTGTGCACACAGGCCGTGGGGAGCAGCCCTGGAAGCAGGCAAGGGTCTCCTGCAGAGGGGAGATGAGAACGCCCTGAGTCCTGCCATGCAGGCAGCCCAGGCTCTGAGAAGTCCTGCGGTAAAGGCGTTTGCGGTAACCACACTTCACCTGGGGTCTCCTGTGTCATCTGATCGCAAGGGGGACTTCCTCCTCACACCTCTAACCAACATTGTGAGAAGCACCAAGGTTGGTCCGAAGAAAAAGAGAAGTTAAAAAAAAATGGAGGGCCTCTCCTATATGCAACTTTTGTTAGTAGTTAGCTATTGATCTAGAATGATCTTTCGTATTTGGCCCAATCACTTCTCAAGTTCTTAAGACTGTCTTCTTAGGCAGTCTTCTCAGTGGATGGAAAAAGGAAAAAAAGAACTGGGGAGTGGGCACATTATAAGGAACAGAGTCATGATTATTTACAACCCTGCAGCATCTTGGTTACCGACTTATGATTGACAGGGAGAAAAATATGCAGAGCAAAGGGTAAGGAAAAAAGTGAACTGATTGGGTGGTTAGCAGAGGTCTCGCTGTGTCTTTGGGAAGGCCTACAAGGTCCCCTCCCTCCTGGAGGGAGGAACAGAAGACATTCTGGAGATAGTTCCTCTCTTTGGACTGAAAAAGGTTGTATCACAGCAGGGTTTGTGGGCCGATTCAGATTTTGACCGTCCTGCAACATGTGAGGAACAGAACCCTCCAGTGGTCCTACAGCACTATTGGGGTTGAGATCACAGCCTGGCTACCAGATTCTGAATCGATTGTGAAATAAAGACAAGAAACTCAGCGTGACCCATGGCAGAGTTGGGTTGGAGGACGCGGCAGAAATGGATTCCTCATATTGCCCCCGAGTTAACCTTCCTGCCTGGGACTGGTTGCAGAGGTACCAGGAAGGACAGAGAAGGTCCCAGCCTACCTATCATGAGGCAGAGAGCTGGGCTGTGGGCAGGCTCATCTCAGCGACTCTGAGCACCTCAATCCCATGCATGGGTGCTCCCCCATCTCAGCACTCAGAGAAGTCTCACTTCCTCCTCAGGGGTGGTTGTGAGCAGGCTGAGAACCAGGCAGACGTATCCCACTTTGCTGAGAACTGGAAGTGTCTAATTTGAGGGCCAAGGCAGGAATGCAGGGAGCTGGGGAACACCCCTCATCTCCACCCCAGCCACCTCCACTGCTGGCTGGCCCAATGTAACTCAGAGCCACACTCTGTTCCTTTTCTTTTCCAGAAAGTGCACGGGAGGCAATGATCAACAGCAATGATGCATGTGGGGAAATAATCACCTTTCTTTTCTTTTCTTTTTTTTTTTTGTGGTGCTGGGATGGAACCTGGAGCTTCACACACACTGGGCAAGCACTCCAGCACTGAGCTATACCCCCTAGCTTGTCTTAGTTTGTGTCAAGATGGGGGTCTTGCTGGGTTTCTCAGGCTGGTCTGAAACTTGTGATCTTCTTGCCTTGGCCTCTGGAGTAGCTGCAATTACAGGTGCACACCACTGCAATCTTCTAATCTTTTGAATTAGAGTAATTTATGAAATAACAAATCATTTTCAGAGTTACTGTGTAATTAGTAACAAATTACTTGCCAAGCCTCCTTCGCTCGTTAGACCTGCCCAGGGAGCACCGGAACTGTGGCTGGGGAACACTGGTTTTGCAGATGCATTTCAGGAAAAAGTACTTTGCCTTTTCTGGGTCTCAGTTTCCTCATCTGTAAAACAAGGCCAATAGGTTCCTGAAATGCTATGGTTGTGTGGGAGAAAAGAACTTTCCTGATCTTCAAGTGAAGGAAACATCATTTGAGAGCTTTGCTGCAGAGCTAGTGGCTTTGATTTGGATTCAGTTCTGTCTGTCCATCCACCTGTGTGTCCGTCTTTTCATTCCCCTATACGTTTACAGATGAAACAACACTGAGTGTTTTTATGCCAGGCACCTCGGGTACAATGCTGGAAAGAGACGACCCAGCCTCTTGTGAGGGAAATGGTCACTGACTGTGTTGATGGCTGCTGTGACCAGCACTAGGAGGTCCTGTGAAAGGTCTGATCTGGGAGTCAAGACCAGGGAGGCCACACGGAGAAGAGAGGACTGGCGCGGGAGCTGGGAGGAGCAGAGGGGGCTCCAGGTCTCAGGCAGACGCAGGGCTGGTGAGCTCCAGCTCCCCCGGAGATGAGGGACAGGCCAGGCCAGGGAGGCTGGGCTGCAGCTGCTAGCAGAGCGAAGCCACCATTTTTCCCACAGGGAGATAGGAGCAGCCTTCCATTTCCAGGCTGGGGCTCTGGCTGGGGCCTGGAGGACAGAATGAAGGGGGCCAGGTGGCGGGAGAAGGGCAGCTGACCTATGCAGGTAAGAGGCTGGTGTTGGCAGCGTGGGTAGGAACAGACGCCGAGGCCAGGCAGTGCTGAGGCCTGATCGCGCCTCATGGGCAGCTGGTCCCCACCGGGCCAGGCTTGAACCTCTCTGGCAAATGTCTTCTTGTGAGCCGTGGGGACATTCCTCTGCCAGGCTGTTTGCAGAGCTGGTCACTGGGGCTTTGTTTTGGTGAAGGCTTAGGTGGAGGTGACTTTCCACCTGGAGGATTTTTGCCCCGGTTTGCTGGTCTCGGAGCCGTGGTGCAAGGACCACGTTTGTGGTTTCCACCCCTTTTAGCATCTCCCGTGTGTGCTTTCAGAACTATGCCTTAGGAGCCCATCGAAAGGTGTTTGTTTTGCCAGGGCAGTGGAGAGGGCCTTTTCTCTTTTCCTGTCTTCTGCTGCCTTCACGAGGACACGGGCAAGGGTCTGCACAGGAGGCAGTGGTCCTCCATCCCTCCCTGATCTGGACCTTGACTCTGAGACCAGCACTGAAAGACTTGGAGCTGCTGCTCCCCCAGCCAGCAAAAGCACCCCTGTGGATTCTGAGCACTGCCTTGTCCTGCACATTTGACTCAATCTTGAGGCAAAAAGGTCGTTATGTAAGCTTAATTAATGCAGAGCCCTCAACAGACCATTCTTAGAATTTTTCCTGCCCTTAGGCAAATCTGCTCCTGGTGAGTGGTTTTAATCTGGCATTTAAAATTGCAGCTGAAGGGTAATCAAAAAAGATTGCTGGAGCTCAACTTGTGGTAAATAAACCTATGTTGGGGTTGTATTTGGAGGGCAGGCAGTTGTTGTGTGTCCCCTACCCAGAGGAACATTCATTTCTGTTTGCTCTCTGATAACACAAAAGTTTGCAAGATGCCAAAATAGAGTGGATTTTTATTATCTCCGTCCCAGATGGTAAGGACTTCAGGCAGCCTGAGGGGAAACCATGTACCCTTCCCAGATGGGCAGTTCTGGGAAAGGCAGTGGCTTTGCTTCTTTCATTTTCAGTGTGATTAATGGGGGCTGGAAGGGGTTGCGTGGCAGGCTCCTTGAGCAGTCTGATCTGCATAGGAGCACCCGACCAGGCATGGAGGTACATGTCTGTAATTCCAGCTACTGGGGAGGCTGAGGCAGGAAGATGGCAAGTTCCAGGCCTGGGCAACTTAGGGAGACCCAGTCTCTAAATAAATAAACAGTAAAAACAGGCTGGGGGAGTTGTAGCTCAGAGTTAGAACACTCCTAGATTCCATCCCTGTGCCAAAAAGGGGGGAGCACTCCATTCATCTAATTGCCTGCTAAACTGACCTCTAGTTAATGGTTGGGACATGCTGAAACGAAATGTAGAGTGCTGTTAAAAGGCAGATCCACCAGGATGGGAGAGCAGAGGTGCTGGTTCCAAACAGTCCACCGAGCCAACAGCCTGGCAGCTCTGGTGCTTCCCAGGAGGCCAGGCCAATGGGCTTTTCCCAGGTAATTGTGCACATGCTGGCCAGCGCTGGGCCAGTGCCATCGTGGGTGCTCAGGCACCAGTCTTGCGCCATCTAAGCAGGAACAGGTATTAGCAAGGGTGACCGCCGCGGTGACCATGGGTACACACCTGCTGGAAGGGTGCAAATGGCACATTTGGAGGTGATGGGCTTGGCAGAGAGGCTGATGGGGCCAGGTAAAGAGCCTCCTGCCTTCCCTGGAAGTTTTTATTCTTGGGGACAACAAGGCAGTGTGAATTCTAATTCCTCCATCAAGATCCAAGCTTAGCCTCTCTGCTCCCCGACGTTCTCATCTGCAAATGGCTCCGAAATTCCCACCCCACCCCACTGTCAGCGCAGTTGAATGAGATAGTCTTTGCGACACACTGAAGTCTATTGCATCCAGTATTATTTCCTCAGTTTTTTCCTTTGGAAAATTAAAAATCCCCCAAATGTTGAAATGGGGACAGTAAGTGTCCGTGTGCCTATTTTATTAGTCTGGCTGTCATAACAAAACGCCCCAGTCTGGGTGGCTTTGACAAGAGACGCTTAATTCCTCACTGTCCTGGAGACTCGAAGTCCAGGTCGAGGTGCCAGCAGGGCTGGATTCTGGTGAGGGCTTTGCCTGGTGTGCAGAGGGTGCTTCCGATGAGGGCTCACGCAGCCCTGCAATGTACACACCCACTTCTGGTGTCTTCCTCTTCTCTCAAGGACACTGTCTGCTTGTATTAGGTCCCCACCTAGGATGTCATTTAATTCTACCTCCTAAAGTCCCAGGATTCAAATGCAGTCATGTTGGGGGTTAGGATGTCAACATGTGGATTTTCTTTTTCTTTCTTTCTTTTTTTTTTTTTTAAGAGAGAGGGAGGAAGGGGGGTGGAATCAATTTTCTTTATTTTTCTATTTGGCCTTTGTTTCTCCAACACTTAATTGTATATGTGGTGCTGGGGTTCGAACCCGGGTCCTCATGCATGCCAGGCAAGTGCTCCAACTCCAGCCCCTCAACGTGTCGATTTGGAGGGACAGACAGATCATCCATAGCACAGATTTTTTCATTTCATTTTTATTTTTTAAATTTTAATGTAATATTACTCAGTTCCCTGAATGGTTCCCATCTGCCCTTCCAGAACCACTTTTTTTTTTTTTAAATATAAAGCGAGAAGGACAGTGAGAGAGAGAAAGAATCAGTTTTATTTAGGTTTTCACGTGGCCTTCGTTGCTCTGAGACTTTGCTGTGTACAGGGTGCTGGGCTTTGAGCTTGTGTTCTTGCGCATGCCAGGCAGGCACCCTAACCGCTGAGCCACTACTCCAGCCCTGTATTTTTACATTTTAATAGGAGTGCACTTCACCCTCCCTCTCTGCACCTCCTGCGTGAGTGCATGCGTGTTGCCTTGCACGGAAACCTGGGATTTCAGTAGTGAACACAGAGTGCAGACGCTTTCCTCCTGCCGGCCTGCACACTGTGGGCCTAGGCATGTGTGTGAATGTGCATGTGTGTAACACAGCTACAGAAAGATTCCACGCAGTTCCTTTGCTATTTTCCTCCTTATGAAAACTTCAAGGAAGGCAAGAGTAGCCAGGGATACAGTTACATACCTGCTATCCCAGCTACTTGGAAGGCTGATGCAGGAGGATCAAAAGTTCAAGGACTGACTGAGCAACTTAGTAAGACCCTATCTCAAGATAAAAAATAAAAACAATGTGGGGATGTAGCTCAGTGGCAGAATACCCCTAGGTCAATTGCCAGTACTGCACACAAACAAACAAAAAGCAATAATATTTCATTTTTATATCATTATATTATTGCTCTGTTATAATCCTATTCATTTAAAATAAAAATCTTGTTTCAAATTCTCTAAAAAAAAAACTTCAAGGAAAATGATAAAAGCCTTAGAAAAACTATAATTCTGTTAACTGTGCATTGAGCAATTTCTCTTGATACCAGAAAATATTTAATCATACCAAGTATATGGAGTTACAGCTATGTAAAAATAACAATAAATTGTACCACTAAGAAGCCATACAGAAAATAAAGGAGGAAGGAAAATCAGTAGAAGACTTAAAGTGGGGGGGCACATCAGGGATATTTTTCCTGTTTTCCAAATTGTGTATTTTGTATATATTATTTATAAATATTTATTTTAAAATTATTATTTTTTGGTACCAGGGATTGAACCCAAGGTGCTTAACAACTGAGCCACATCCCCAGCTCTTTTTATTTTTTATTTTGACATAGGGTCTCACTAAGTTGCTGAGGCTGGGTTTGAACTTGCGATCCTCCAGCCTCAGCCTCCCAAACTTCTGGGATTACAGGCTTACTCCACTGTGCCTGGCTAAAATTATTAATTAAAACAATAATTATTTTTAAAATAATGTTTTTACTTAGAACTATCCAGAATTGAGCAACACAGTCCAATAAAGCATGTGATGAGCTCTTTTATAATAACTAGGTAGTTGGTTATCTATAGCAACTCCTTAACTCTGAACCAGTTCCTCCGAGTTTCCTGCTTGCTTCACAGTTATGTTTTCTTCTTTTCCACATGGTGCCCAGATTAGACAAACAAGGGTATGAAGGTTTTTCAGCTTCCAAGTGACATAGATTGGTCGAATGCAGAAATTCCATACTATTCCATTCCATAGAAATGATTTTGGATTATCCCTGAACCACCTGACAAAATGTGAAGAATCAAATTATCTATGTTCAAGAATAGCTCTCCGTGTCAAAGCCTGGCTTGGCCAGCTTGTGCTTTTTCCCTGAACAGCAAAGGATCCCCTGGAGCAATGGGGACCTTCTTATAACCTACCTAGAACTGGTTCAAACCCCCATCCTAAGGTTTCCTTTTATTAAAAGGTTCCTGGGTATCCCTTGTTGTAGACTGACATGAGAGAGTTTCCACATTTCCCTATTTGCTGCGGACCCGCCCAGAAGCTCCAAACTGCCTGTCCAGTGCTGGAGGAATTGGGGCATGTGTGATGTTATGGGGCTAGAGGCTCCTCGGGGGAGCAACCACTGCATGAGGGCTGGTGTGTTTGTGGTTGAGGCTCCTGGTGGCTGGAGTGGGGAGGGTTAGCGTGATCTGCCTGTGATGTGGCTCTGTCCTTTGCATCCCTGAGAGCCAATGAAACATTAAACGTTTTCATTGTTGGCAGTGCTGGGCTCGGCAGCTCCTGTTCCACTTCTGAGAGTGCTGCCAGCTGGGATCCAAGCATCGTGTCCCCAGAGGTGCCTGAGCCGAGGAAGTTCCCACAGGAAGCCACGGGGCCAGGAGGTTCTCCAGTGCCTGGCCCACCACCGTCCCGGGAGCAGGAGTGGCCCTGGACTGCCATGCCCTTTACTGAGTGCCCCCCAGAAACTTGCCCCAGTGCCCCAGGGGATGCCACGGCCGCCTTCACCCCTGAGGGGGATAGCTCTGCTCATCACAGTGTGATTGCCATCGTCCCTAGTGCCGCATGTGACAAGGAGCCCGGGGAAGAGGAACAGAACTCTTCTTCCTCCAGATGTGTTGGGCAGATGACAGGAATTTCACCAGCACCCCCTGTTGAGCTGGGGAAGGGGCCACTGTGTAGAGGGGGCGGCCAGCCTGCCGGTTCAGGGTCCCGGGGAAGAGACGCTGCTGGCTGCTGTTCCTCTGCAGAGTCCAGGCAAGGGCCAGCCGCTGCCCAACCGGACAGGGAGAGCTCAGCTGGCCTGGAGGAGTGCCCCCCAAGATCTGAGCTCATGGAACCACAAGACCCCACCCCAGGAGCCTCAGACAGAGCAAAATGTCTAGTGGAGGTGCCACCTGGGTGTTCAGCAGACGGCTTGGAACTGCTCGGGGCCTGCAGTCCCCCCAGCAGCCATCCAGGCTCTGCCCGTGAAGCCGAAGCCAATTCTGCCTCCCAGGAAAGCTGCCAGCAGCAAATAGGAGCCCCTCTGCCACACACCGGGCTGCCCCGGGACCCACCAAGTCCTGCTCTGGCTGCAGGAACCAGCAGCTCCTGGAAGGAGGCTCTGGATACCAGGGACGCTCAGGGTCATGCACACACAGGGACACAAGGAGTGGAGCCCCATCAGGTCGTTGATGTGGTAGCAGGCAGCCAGTCAGCTGGGGGTCTGCTAGCGAGGGCCCAGCCCTCTGCACTCCCTCCCACCGAGGAGATAAGTCCAGTTTCCAGCCCCATTGCACAGGCAGCTGCCCCCATTTCTGGTGCCACAGAAACCTCTGGCTGGGTGGCCAGGGAGATGTTCTCCAAGGCTGGGACACCAGTTTCTGCAGACACAGCTGGAGAGCTGGAGGGTACAGGGTTGGCAGGCTTGGAGAAGAGGGCGTTGGATCTTGGAAGAGAGAGAGAGCACCCAGGAGGGAGTCCTGGGGAGTTCCCTGCTGCTTTGCCTTGGGAGAGGGCAGAGCTCTGGGACAGGAAGCACAGCCACGCAGTCCTGCAAGGGGTGTTGCCGCCCCTGCCTCCTCCTGGGACTTTAAGGGAAAGTTCTGGAAGGTCAGGGGGGCCAAAGGATGGAGCCAAGGCTCCCGGGGATGCCGAAGGCCCTGCTGTGGCTAAAGAGGAAACCAGATCACCTGGAGAAGACTCTAGGAGACAGGAAGACACTGCAGAGCCACCTGGTGGCACAGATCCTGGAAACTTAGGGGGAGAGGAGTCTCTGGCCTTCCGCTGCAAGCCTGGTCCCAAGGGGAACAAAGGCGAGGCTCCAAAATCAAGTGGCAATGACAAAAGCAGAATCTTTTCCAGCTCAGACTCAGCACAACTACCCAGAAATAATGGCGCCAGACACATAGACAGCCCCGAGTCTCAGTCAACAGAGGCAGCTTGGCAGTTGGTGGCTGAAACCCATGTGGCCACTGAAGCTAGCTCACTGCACAAGTTCCCCCAAGAGAATGTGGTCCTGCCCTCAGCACCAGATGGAACTGACCAGGACCTCGTTCCTGAAGGAGCCATTTGGGAGAGGCCAGGATTGCAATCCACGTGCCCCGATGCACTTGAGGGCAGGGGAGGAACGGAGTCTGTTCCTGCTCTAGAATGGGAGAGATCAGACTTCCTACCAACTGCTGCAGCGTTTATATCCAAAACCCAGGAGGCAGAGAACACATTGAAAAAAAAGGCAGCAGGCCACCTGTCCTCACAGAGGCCCTGCAGCCATGAGGAGGAGAACATGCTGCCATCCCCAGGCCAGTCCTATGGGCTGGGCTGTGACACAGCTGGACAGGAAGCTCATGCTGATGTGCCACACACCCCCTGTGGGGAGAGCTCAGCAGTGGACAGCAGGCTTACAATGCTCAGAATCAAGCAAGAGTGTCAGGGAAACCCACCTTTCCCAGGGGACAGCTGGACAAGAGCAGCTGAACCTGAGAGGCCCCTGCTGCCTTCTGAGAACTGTCCCCAGCCATCGCCATCAGACTCAGGAGTATCCATCTGCGATATGCCCAGGGAGATGACCCAAGCACTTGCGAACGGGGAGGAGGCTTATCCTAGTGACCCAGGTGTGAAGAAGCAGGGTGCAGAGTCTGCCCACCTCCACGCACCTGTGCCGGAGGACATGTGCTTGCCCACCTGTGGAGGACAAGAGCAGGGATCTGGATCAGAACTTCAAAGTGAGCTTCCTGAGGGCGGGCAGTCTGATGCTCTGAGCTCGGTTCTGGAGAGTTCTCCATCAGAGTTAGAACTGCCAACCCCAACAGGACAGAAGTTGCCTAAAGTAGAGGAGAGTGGGCAGGAGGGCCCAGGCAGTGGTGGCCGTCTCTCAGGTGTCTCGCTTGCTGCAGCAGACTCTTCCCTTGCAGAGAACTTAGGTGGAAAGGGAAGTTGCTGTGCTGGGCAGGGGCTGAACAAGTCTCAGCAGGAGCTGGTGGAAGCTGCAGAAGCAGGCAGCCGGCATGAAGGAGCATGCTGCTGGGATGTGGGAGCTGCTCAGATAGCTGGTGCTCGGCCCCCGCCCTTGGGCCTGCGTAACACAGAGATGGCAAGTGGAGACACAGCCGAGGCCCCGCCCCGCCCGCCTGACTCAGTGGCTGCCCTGGATGGAGCTCACCATCCCACAGTCCCAGCCCTCGCCAGCCCCAGAGTCACACCTACCCAGGATGCTCCAGAGGGAAACACATGTGACAGAGCCCAGGAAGGAAGGCAACCAGTGCTAGCCCCACAGCAGGAAATGGAGTGCCCGGCCACCTCGGCCACCACAGATGCAGACACGCACACGTTTCTTGAGGATTTCCCGTCAGCTGGGGAGCGAGGTAGTGAAGGTGGGGCTGCTGAAACGGGTACCCGTGCCAGTGAAGGAGACCCAGGGATGCAGCCAGGAACTGCTTCGCACGCCGGCTGCGCTGAGGCTGAGCACTGCCTCACCTCCAGGAAAGAAGCTTCTGCCTCTGCCCCGGGGGAGCTCTGCCCAGCTGAGCAGCTCATGCCCAGCTGCCAGGATGCCTTGGATGAGCTGTCCGGAGGTGCTGTGGGCATTTCTGCACACCAGGCTGGTGCGGAGAGGCTCCTGCCAACTGGGAAAGAGGCTGCTCCTGACACCCCTTACGTGGACATGGATGCAGCTGTCAAGAAAGGAACGGAAGACAGTGGCCTGAAAGCTGTTTCCTTGGAGGGCCCCAGAGCTCCTGGTGAAAGCCCCTGTTCCACAGAGGAGCCCCTGCTCGCCCAGGAGAAGGCTGCCTCCATGGAGCCGTCAGCCGGATCCCTTACCTCGCTCCTGCAACAGGGGGCTGCAAATGTGGAAGGTTCTACTGTGCATGCTGGCACCAGGAGCCCCAAAGCCAGAGCCACCGAGGGACCTGTGGACTCCACACCCTACCTGGCCAGGATGCCTCTTCTGGCCTCAGGTAAGCAGATGACAGAGGAGGAGAAGGTGGCCATAGCTCCAGATGCCAGGCCCTGTGAGAGTCCAGCCTGCCCTGGCAGCAAGGACAGCGTGGGGGGTGATGCAGCGAGAGAGACAGAGCGCAGCGGGGAGAGGATGGTAGAGCCCAACCCGAGGAGGGGCGCCCCCGGCGATGCAGAAACACGCTCCAAGCAGCCCAGCGCCGTCACGGGGCTCCCCGACTTCAGGGAGCACATCACCAGGATCTTTGAGCAGTCTGTGCTTGGAGCGCTGGCCCCTGACCTGCCCCAGAGTGCACCCTGTGAAAAGGTGGGAGCTGGGAGGAGTGTGGCAGGCAAGGACCTTGCCATGCTACCAAGCCCAGAGAAGCTTCCAGATGGAACTCAAGGAGCGGCTGCTGCCACTCTCCCTGCACCTCCTGCTGGACTCTGGGTGGAGAAGAAGCTGGAGTTGGCTGTTGAGGCTGAGGTTTCCCAGGATATGACTCCAGATAAGCTGCCAGGTCTGGCGGGGCCAGCCTTGGAGCAAAACTGGCCAGGTGCCAGTGTTGAGGAAGAGGTGACCAATGTACCACTCACACTGAGAAGTGAGAAACCAGGGGAGCCTGGAGAGCCAGACTTGGGAACCCAGACTCACGCACAGCTGGGGAGGGGTGGGCAGGAATTAGCTTCAGGTCTCTCCTCCACAGCGGCTGCGCAGGGGACATCTATAGAGAGAGTTGCTGATGTCCACGGAGAAGAGGCCTCCATTCAAGGCAACAGAATTCCTTCTGGAAACCAGCACCAGGAAACACTGGTCTCTGATAGTCACCATAGAGAAGACGGGACCCAGGACTTTGCTCATATGGAGGGTGCAGGTGATGTGCCAGAATCTACCTGTTCTCTGGAAGGCTCTTCTCTCCATGGGGATGCTTTGATCGTGCCAGAGGCTGACAGTGACATGCTTGGGGGTGAAAGGAAACCCGAAACTGCTGCCAGCATCCTGGAAATGCAGAATGCCTCTGGCTACCAGAGCACCCCTGAGCTACCAGCTAGAGAGGTGCTGGACACTCCCCAGGAGCCCAGCAAGGTAGCAGGAGGGGCTGGGGAAGTGAAGGGTGACGTCATGTTGAGCACAGCTGAGACCTGGGCACATGCTTCTGGTGACCTGCCAGAAACAGGTACTACAAGGGTGCTGTCTGGTGTGGTTCACGACTCAGTACTGCCAGGGAGTTGTCAGGCGATGGAGGATGCAGACAGCCCGACTGGGCAACCGCTGGCCAACGAGCAGCTGGGGCCTGAGCTGCCTGCTCCTGCTGGGCACGAGGAGGCGTGTGTCTCGTCCCCAGAGCCTGAAGACACTGGAGACTCGAAGACCCAACATCTGGCTCCAGCAGAGCAGCACCCTGACAGGTACTTGGATTACATTCTTATGGGTTCCGCTTCAAAGCTGAATCCCAACCTGATTTTTTTTTTTTTTTTAAAGGGAGAGGGACAGTGAGAGAGAAAGAGAGAAACAACTTTATTTAGTTTTTCACGTGGCCTTAGTTGCTCTAACAATTAGTTGTGTACGTGGTGCTGGGGTTTGAACCCGGGTCCTCGTGCTTGCCAGGCAAGCTCCAAAATCTCTGAGCCACCTCTCCAGCCCCCAGCCTGATTTTTTAAAGTCAATCAAATGAGTGGGTGGTTTTCCAAAGGCTAAGTTTTTCATATCTAATGGCTTTGCTATACCCATCTACCCTCTCTGGATGTGCTGAGATTCTGAAAAATGTGAGAAATGGTTGGAGGCGTGGGACTTGTTTATTTAATGTGCCTCACTTCTTTTCTTGGGTTAATTCATCTTCCTTAAACCACTGGTAAAGTGTGCAGGGTTCACTGGCTAGCTCCGCGTGAGTGGGAGGTAGGCTGAAGTCTGGGGGCGCAGATATAGCTGCTTTTGAGTCTAGATTTGTTTAGGCAGAGGGGCCTTGTATGATTTGGAAGCAACAACAAGCCATTAGT
Source organism: Aplodontia rufa (assembly GCA_004027875.1). Lineage (NCBI taxonomy): Eukaryota > Metazoa > Chordata > Mammalia > Rodentia > Aplodontiidae > Aplodontia > Aplodontia rufa. The sequence continues at coordinate 9,262 of PVKS010011415.1, read as the reverse complement.
TATCTCAAGTTTGTTCCCCCCCTGGGGATTTTGGAGTAGTAGCCGATTAAAGCTTTCATTGGGAAATGTGTTTTTCCAAAACTACAAGGAGAGAGATGCCCCTCTTTCCATCTGCATTATCTTATCAATTGCTTCTTTCATTGTCCCAGAAAGAGCCCCCGGCCTGGCCCAGCTGCCTCACCTACGGTTCCTGAGGGTGCTGTGAGATCCCCTTCTGACGAGACCGGCTGTGTGGGAGGACCAGAAAGGTCAGTGAAGTTCATGGCACCTTCTTCAGAAAGAGACACGCAGGACGTATCACAAAGGAGGGCAGTCTTTATACACGAGTCCTTAGAGAGCCGTTCCCAGCCTGCATGCTGGTGAAGTGGTGCCTGAGATGACTCAAAGCACCATCAGACATGGGCAGAGTTCCTTTCTTACTTGGGCTTGCTGCCTTTGAAAAGCAGACTGGCTTTACTGAGCTACTCTTCACAGACCATATAATCCATTCATGTAAAGAGTGCAAATCACGCTCGGGGATGTAGTCAGGGGTAGGGTGCTTGCCGAGCATGCACGAGACTTGGAATCCATGTCCGGCACTGCGGAAAGAGAACGAAAGAAACGAATGCCAGGCACCTCGTGCCCAGCTGAGGCAGGCCCTAAACAACTTAATGAGAACCTTTCGCAAATAAAAAAATAAAAAGGGCTGGGAATGTGGCTCAGTGGTTAAGCGTCCCTGGGTTCAATCCCTGCTACCAAAAAAAAAAAAAGAGAGAAAGGAAGAAAGAAAAGAATATAAAGTGTGCAGTTGAGTGACTTTTAATGCATAGAGCTGCGCAACTGTGGCTACGATCAATTTCAAAACATTTTCACCACCTCCTGCATCCCTAGACATCATACCCTGACGTCCCGTGCCCTCAGCCACAGGCACACGCTAATCTAGTTTATTGCCTTCGAGGGCACATGGGTCAATGTGGTTTAGTCTCTGAAGCAGGTACAGCTCGATGGCTGCAGGAACCTGTGTTGCACAGAGATCTAGAGATTAGGAGCATGGGGGATGGATGTGTGTGATGCCAGACCTTCACACTCTCAGGGTGCCTCCTCTTCCTCCCTGAGTGAAATGCCCCCTGTGGTCCTGCAGAAGCTGCTGCCTAAGTTCCTTCCTTTTAGGGGTAAGGAAACAGTGTGGACATGAACACTTTGAACAAGCTTTGCAGCATCCCCCGACCGTAGGCTGTTGTGGGGTGTGTGTGTATGCATGCGCACGCACACTTGTGTACATGTGTGGGGTGGGGTCAGAGTCTAAATTAGTACCTACATCTACCAACAGCTGTGGGCGTTTTATAAATGATTTGATTCATATTTTGCACATGCGGAAAGAATGCATGGTCACCTGTTTTTCAAGTCTGAGAGCTTCCCCCGACTCCCAGCTGGCTCTGCTGCCCACAATAGTGACTCTGAGGACTCTGGGCCGGCACGGATAGCTGTGCTGCCCAAACAGATGCAGGCTGAGCTGCATGTGGCACCCGTTTCTGCCATGGACTTAGGGAACAGTTTTCTGCGGCTCTTGCTGGTATGTGTGTTTTACATTCCCAGTTAAGGCACAGGAAGAATGTCTGTCCAGCTAGGGAAGCCGCCCCCTCCTGACAAATGACCACATCAGAGCCTTGGGTTCAAAGGCATAGATAGGCATTTTATTGCCTGCTTGGAGTGCTGGCCAGAGGGAGAGCAGCCCAAAAAATACTTCATGGCTCGTTATTTTTATCACTTTAAAATTTTAAATTTTTCTTTCTTTTCTTTCTTTCTTTCTTCCTTCCTTCCCTTTTTTTTTTTTTTTAAAGAAAGAGGGACAGTGAGAGAGAAACAATTTTTAGTTTTTCATGTGCCTTTTGTTGCTCTGAGACTTTGTTGGGTACGTGGTGCTGGGGTTTGAACTTGCATGCCAGGCAAGGGTCATAACCACTAAGCCAGCACACCACCGGCCCTTAAATTATTCTAAATGTACATCAGACACTAAATTTTCTGGCATATTTGTAAGATCTAGAAAAGCGTAATGGAAAAGAGAAAATTCCACAATCTCACCACTTAATGATTCCTCCTCCTCCTCCTCCTCCTTCTCCTCCTTCTTGGAGAGAGAATCAAATCATATTTATTTTTCCATCTGGTTTTTGTTTTTCCAACATTTAGGTATGTATGTGGTACTGGGGTTTGAACCTAGGACCTCACACAAGCCAGACAAGTGTTCTACCACTGAGGTACCACTTCAACCCATTATTACTGTTCTTAATCTGTTCAGTATCTTAGTGTAATTTCACCTACTGATTTTTCAGTTCAGCTATTTACAGAGTCTTTTTTTCCCCTCTGTACAGACACAAGTCTTTTTTTATTTTTATTTTTTTATCTTTACTTTTTGGTACCAGAGTTTGAACCCAGGGGCACTTAAGCACTGAGAAACATCCCCAACATTTTTAAAAAACTTTCTTTTATTATGAGATAAGGTCTTGCTAAGCTGCTTAGGGCCTTGCTAAGTTGCTAAGGCTGGCCTTGAACTTGTGATCCTCCTGCCTCAGCCTCCCAGGTTGCTGGGATCACAGATGTGCACCACCACACAGGCCAGGTATAGTGGTCTACATTGTAAGACGGGTCACAGTCTCCCTAGCCATGGATTCTTAAATTCCTGCAGCGTTCACTGCGCTCTGGAGCCATATGGTCCAATACGGCAGCCACTGGCCAAGTGTGAGTGGCGACGTGCGTGCACTGAGTGAAAAACGCACACCAGATGTTGAAGACTGAGTACGGAAGAAAAGAACATACAAAATTCATTAGTGATCATTTTCATATTGATTCTACATGAAATGATATTTTACATTGGGTTAAAATGTATTATTTAAATTAATTTCATTTATTTCTTTTTTATGTTTTTAATGTGGCTCCCAAAAATTTGAAAACTACGTATGTGGCCTTTGCATACATGACTTGCATTCTTTGTAGATCATTGGGCTCCGTGAAGACATGGGCAAGGTCAGCTTCCCTGTGCTGGAGGCTCTTGGGTGAGAGGCCTCTTGCCTGTGCCCCTTCTGGTGGAGGCTGCTAGAAGGGAAGCCTCTAATCTGCCAGGTGGGGTGACCTTTGGCTCCTATCCCTTAGGATAGAATTACAGGGCAGGTAAACCCTGAGCAGACAGGATGTGGAATCCCATCTTATGCTCAGGGAGCAATCAAAGGTCTCTGGAAGTGTACAGACCAGCTCTGTCCAATTGGAATGTGCCACAGGCCACAAAGGTACTCTTAAATCTTCTAATAGCCACAGTAAAAAAACAACACAGGAACAGGGGAAATTAATTTCAGTACATTTTACTGAACCTGGTATATAAAAACTGTTACCTTGTCAACATAAAATCTGTGTGAGCCTAGCAAGGCAGTAACGGCATTCTTATGTTTTCATACCAGTCTTTAAAACCTGCCACCGCACATCAGCACATCTGGACTTGGACTGACCGCATTCCTAGTGTTCAACAGCCAAATGTGGCCAGTGGCTGTTCTCTTGGATACTCTAGATACAGAAATCTAGAAGGCCGCGCCTGGACCCCACAGCCCCCGGCTGCCCAGTGAGCTGCTTCTTACTGGTTTAACAAAATGGTGGCAATGTTTCTTTTCCTTGGGTCAGAGACTCAGTGCTTCTGAGGAACCTGCTCACCACAAGGGAGCTGTGTGTGTGTGGACCTGAGCAGGTCTCAGAGAAATTCCTGCTAAGGCCAGAAGGTGCATGGGCTGGGAGCAAAAGGTGTTGCATTGGAAGGTCAAATCCAGCAGCTGTCCAGGGAGGCTGGATGGTCAGGCTTCTGTGGATACTGCCAGGAGCTGGGGTATGATGAAGTTCAAGGGCAGGGCCCCGAATGCCTCTGCCAGCCTGCTCCTTACTGGCTACATGCCCAACCTCAGTTTGCTCACCTATGGAATGGGGATGGTAGTGCAGGTACCCACTCATCCAGCCACCATGAGGTTAAGTGAGATCACTGGGAAGCATTTCACACTGGCACTTGGGGTGCTTGGTGGGTATTAGGTTCCCTGTCGTTTTCCTAGATCCGAGAGTTGAGTGAATGTGAGATTGTTTCTGGGAGCTCCGTCTGTGCTCCTGAGGCTAAGGTTCCAACCTGGCTCTTTTGCTTTTCCAGCACAGAATTCTTTGCTTGCTGAAATAGCTCACTAAGAGGAGAATGCTTTCATCTCTCCTCAGTAGCCCACAATGATCTGCTGCAAGCTAAACATTGATGAGATTGCTTTAACTGTGATACTCTGTATATCTTCCTTTGTGTACTCTGTTATGTATATATATATTTTTTTGAAAGAGAGGACAGAGTGAGAGAGAGAGAAAGAATCTATTTTAGTTTTTCATGTAGCTTTCATTGCTCTGACACTTTGTTGTGTACGTAGTGCTGGGGTTTGAACTCGTGTCCTTGCGCATGCCAGGCGAGCGCCGTAACCACCGAGCCACTGTTCCAGCCCAACTCTATTGTATTTTATCATTGAAATAATATTTACGTCACCAGGAGAGGAGCAAAGAAAATTGCACCCCAAATTTCTGTCCTTTTGCTGGTTACCAGGTGACTCCTTCATATGGAAGCTATTGAATTTTGAAGATTCTGCTGACTTGAGTAGAACCGATAACAGTGTCATATTCAGCCTCTGAGGGTCTCTGGCTGTCTTGGTGACAGGATAGCTGGATAACCCAATACCATACACACAGGCAGTGTAAAGGTGTCTCCTGATTTGCTTCTGAACTTAGGTAGTGCAGTGCTTGCTGCTGGTGATGAGCCACAGGTATCCTGTAGCTTTAAGTCCCTCCAGCCACTGCCCCACACGGTGAGAAGCAGGTGCTGATGGACAGACGGCTCTCAGTGCATTCTGTACATTGTGTCTGGGACCCAGAGTTGGCCTCACTTTATGCTGAAGGTGCTGAATTGATCTCACCTTTGTAGACCATCTTCCATGTAGGTGGAAAGTCTAGATATTGGCATTTTGATTACATATCAGACATGTAGTTCTGGCTCAGTCTTAGACACCACCACACTTGTGTTTGCTGAGCATTTGTTTAAAAGGGGTCTTTTCTGCCACTGGGGAAATGGTTGGAAAGGTACTATGTTCAATTATTGGTGCATTTTAAGAGAATTAAATTGTTCCCAGATTGCTTAAGTCTTTGTCCAGACCTAGGCTAAATCGTGAGGGGCAGTTGGGTTGAAAAATTGAGGGAGGAACAGAGAGGGACGGTTGGCCTCTTGCCGAGGAAGCCCTGGCAGGACCTGAAAGCCACTGGTACCGCCCCTCTCCCTTCCTCCCACGCCACCTTCCCACTTGGTCTCTGTTTCTTCCTTCTCTCGTCACCCCCTTCTAAAATTACCAGCTGTGACACCCTGTTTTCAAGTTTAAGAATAAGCCCAGAGGATGACTACATCTGTGTCAATTAAGCAAAAGGAAAAAAGTCTCTTCCAACACAGTCTCCTTAGCTAAAGCCAGGACAGCAGTTCTCAGTCCCTGGGCTTGATTTTACAGCATCATTCTTCCCGGCTGGGGGCTATTGAGGAGGATAGATCCGTGCACATCTCATTGGCCTGTCTCTGGCTGGCTGCCTTGGATAAGCTGCCTAACTTTTCATTCCTCAGCTTCCATCTCTACAAGGTGGGAAGACGGCGCATCCCTGGTGGGGTTGGGTAAGGGTACCACTGCGGTGTTTCTAAAACCTCCAGGGTAATGCATGGTATTCAGTCGGAGCATGCTAAAGAGGGTTGCCGCTTCTCTCCCTACACACATCAGGAGCCCCAGGAACCAAGGTCTTTGTGCCTTAGTTGTTATCTGTCCAATAGGGGTTCCTTCCACTCACCCTACTTGGCGCACAGGGGACCTTGCGTGGAATGACATCACAGATTTGGAAGTGCTTGGGCAACTAGACTGCAGGCAAGGTTGATTTGTGTAATCGCCCACAACTTCAGTCACTGCAAACCATCTCGTATAAAAGTCAAAGGGCCTTTTGGCAGGTAGCCTTTAAGTACGGAAGCTTTTGTGTTTTCTAATTAAAATGGGTTTCCTGAGAGGTGAATCTGGAACGTGGGAAAGTGCCAAGGCTCCTTGGAAAGCCAGTTTATGAGGCGCCTGCACAGACGGTGCCCATCTCCTTGGAGACAGGGGGCCAGATCCTGTGCAAGTGGCTGGCGCAGGCTGGCCACCACCTTGGTTCCAGTTCTTTCAGTTTTTGAGCTCCTTTGCCCCATGGTCTGTTCACAGCGCACCCAGACTTAGAGGGTCAAAGAGCCATTTCTGCCCCTGGAAAATGCAGGACCAGTGTTAGGGCAAGGTGATGATTTTCCAAATTGAATGTGTCCAGCCTGACCCAGCTGTCCTTCCTGCAGCCTGTCATTAGGGTCACTGGTGGGAGCCACTGCATCAGACACAGATTCGGGCTTTTTCCAGCGGCAATGTTTGAGAAACGGATCTTTGACACTCCTCCCGGTTAGAGTTGGAAAGAAATTTGGGAGCCCTGTACTTTACAGAGGAGGAAACTGAGGCTTCAAACAGGAAGGATTAGGGAGCTAACTAGCTGCAGAGTTAGAACTGGACTCTGTCCCTCTGGGCAGTCTTCTTCCCCCTGCCTGTCAGTGCTGAGCCACAGGAGAGGGGTGCTTTCTCCTGCCAACCCCAGTCACCCCAACTCTGCTTCTAGACTTTCGAGAGGAGATGCCCATTCTGAGGTCTAGGGAGGGGCAAGCACATGCTCAGCTGCCAGCAGAGCTCAAGATCCAACTCGGGGTCCAGCTCGGTGCCCTGGGAGCTGCTATCGCCCTCTGAACCCGTTTACTGTCCTGTAAAATGAGGCACAGGGCGCGATGATGGCATGGTCGGGATTGAGTGAGCCACTTATTAAGAGCACCTGGCGCAAGTACTCAGTATTAGCTCCCTTTCACTTAGTCCTCCCTCGGGGCCAAAGTTCTTTCACATCCAACACCTCAACCCTCAGGGAGGTTCTGTTTGTGTCCTCTTTTTGCAGGTGAGAAAATGGAGGTTCTGACAGGGGACATAGGCAGAGCGAGGACTGGACCTTCTCTCTGGAAAGTGCCTCACACCTCAAGTCCATGTGCAGAGACCCCCTGATCACTGATGTGGCTTCCAGGTGGACTGTTGGGGAGGTGGTTCTCAGAAACAGCAATGTCCAGTAAAGCTTTCGATAGTCATGCAAATGCCCACTGTACCATATGGTGGCCACTAGCCTCGTGTGACTATTGAACACTTGAGGTGAGACTAGTGCCACTGAGGAACTGAGTGGCTAATTTGGTTTGGTTTTAACTGGTTAAAATTGAAACTTAAATAGCCACACAGGGCTAGAGGCCTCTGTGTGGGGAGGCCCGTCGGGAAGCCCTGGAGAGAAACCCTCACCTCCTCTGTAGGTTCTGGGTGTGAAGTCCTGGAAGTTTCTCAGGCACCTGCTGGTGCTCAGCATTAGATTTCTCCTTGCCACCCCTCCCCTCAGCTGCCTGGCTCTGTGCATGGGAAAATCAGGTGGTGGAGTCTTCTGTGCTGCTAGGGATGTAACCCAGGGCCTCGAGCATGCCAGGCAAGCGCTTTACCACTGGACCACACCCCAGCCCCAGTTGACTATGTCCTTAGAGTGGAGTCTGAGGTGTCCTCCTGGCACAAGTGTGCAGGAGCCACCACGTTGGCTCTGAGCCAAGGAAGTGCACCACTGGGCCCACCTCCTGCCTGGCTTAGCCTGTGGCCGCACTCCCAAGCCCACAGATCTGCCTGTCCCAGAGCCAGTGGCATTGTCAGGATACCCAGGTCATCTGGTAGCTGGCTGCAAGCAGCTGAGGTCCCCTACCTACCTGCACATACCCAGTGGGCTGCCTGGGAGCGAGCCAGATTGGACTGAGATGCCGTCTTTCGGTTGACATCTCTAGTATCCTTGTCCCCGGAAGCCGGCAGGGTGAGACAGTCTTAGTGTACAGTCTGTAGACCCCGCTGGCAGCAGCTGGCCTGACTTTCCTTTCTTCTTTCTTAACACCAGTTAAGTTTTCTGTGACATTAAATATTTTAGCAGTCTGCGATTCTGATTCTGACATAGACTGCCGAAGAGGTTCTGTTTCCTGAGAAGGCCCTGGAACAGGTCTGGTTACGGATGTCCTCAGTGACCATTCCTTTTGCAAGGCCAGCACCAGGGCTCTGGGAGTAAAATCCTTAAGGGAAGGACGCATCTGGGCCTCATGACGGAGAGGGTGGGCCGAGAGATGACCCCAGTGTGCAGAGGCTCCACTCAGTCCTGAGCCCTCAGGCCAGGAACCACCGTAGCGGGGTCCTGAAGCTGCCCCAGGTGAGTGAGGCGATCTGGGGGAGGAGGGCCTTGGGCGTGAGGCTGAATCCTGCTCCCACTCCATTAGGGCTCACAGAATACACCAAGCCTCTGCAGGTGCTGGGTGGACCAGCCGAGACTGTCTCCTGGGACGAAGCAGGGTTGAAGGGGGAGCAGGTGAGGCGGATCACAGAGCACACCCGGCCCGCGGTGACTGTTGAGAAGCTCCCCGAGGCTGATGAACCAGGCTCAGCTGTGGGCAGCTCCATGCCCACAGTTGACTCAGTAGGCACCCAGCAGATATGCACCCCAGCCGGGTGCTTAGAAGAGGAAGCCAAGCTGGGATGGACATTCCAGGTACCGGGTGATGGCTCCTCCGCTGGGAGGTGCTTTGGGATGAGTGTCGGGCAAGCAGCTTGGCCTGTTGCAGGTGCGGGACCCAGAGGTGTGTGGACTCCCCACCCAGAGCTCAGCTTGCTCCCGAGGAGTCAGGTTGCTTAGGGTGCCTGTCCACTCCCCACGTGCCCTCTGCAAGGCACCATGTCTCCTGGTCCTGCCTGGACCTCTGCATCTCCAACGTGCGATCAGGAAGTTGGACACCAAGGTCCAAGTCCTTAGTGTTTGTGGTCACTTGGATGTGGAGGCCTCAGCCTCTGGCCTGGAGGATAAGCTACACTCTTCTTGGGGAACATTAGACTCACAGGGCAGCACTCTTGGTCACCCAGCAGCGGATACCCTGCTTGACGCCCGTGCAGTGTCCGTTGAATAATTAAACACAGCCAGCTATCAGGTGAGTTTGAAGTTTCCTGTTCTGGAAAATGAGGCCAGACAGGATTTTGGAGGCAGAAGGCTGAGTCTCACTGACTCTTCAACCTCAAGCAAGGTCTGCAGCTCCTCTCTCGGTACCAGCTAATACTAGGGTCCACCCCGTTGAAGTACTATGGAGATT
>PVKS010011414.1:0-56524 GCA_004027875.1 Aplodontia rufa | reverse complement strand
ATCTTTCCAGGGGACTTAGAATCAGCACATTACAGTGACACAGCAATATCGATGTTCATAGCAGCACAATTTACTATTGCTAGGCTATGGAAACAACCCCGGTGTCCCTCACTGGAAGAATGGATCCAAAAACTGTGGTATATTTATACCATGGAATATTACACAGCAATTAGAAACAATGATATTGCAGCCTTCGAGGGTAAATGGATGGTTATGGAAGAGATCATGATGAGTAAAATCAGCTTAACCCAGAGATCTAAGGGTCGATTGTCTCCACTCATCTGTGGAGGTGGGGTCTAGTCCCTGGACAATGAGAAAGTTGGTCTAGTAACATGAGTTAAATCCAGATAAGATGTAATGCTTTACAATCTAATACTTTTTTTAGAGTTATAATGGGAAGGGGAAGGGAGGGATAAGGGAGGGTAATTGGGGGGGGACACTCCTGGGGATAATTGCAATATCCAGAATATATATACACATTTTATACACATTTTATATTATTTTATTAAAATCTTGTAAGGTTGCTCAAAAATAAAAAAAATTAATAAAAAAAATAAAAAATAAGTTGTCGAGGGGGCTGAAGCACTGGCTCGGTGGTTACATTGCTTGTCCGGCATTCGGGAGTACCCAGGTTCCAACTCCAGCACCACATACACAACTAAGTGTCAGAGCAACGAAAGCTATGTGAAAAACTCAATAAAAATCGATTTTCTCTCTCTCTCCCTCTCTCTCTCACGGTCCTCTCTTTAAAAAAAAATAAAAATAAAAATAAATAAGTTGTAGAGGGATGGAGCAGTGGCTTAGCAGTTACAGCACTTGCCTGGCTTGCACGAGATAGTCTGGTTCAAACCCCAGCACCATGTGTACACGAAGTGTCAGAGCAACGAAAGCCATATGAAAAACTAAATATAATTGATTCTCTCTCTCTCTCTCTCTCTCTCTCTCTCTTTCTCTCTGTCTCTCTGTTTTTTACTGTCCTTCTCTCTTAAAAAAAAAGTGCTGTCATGGGCTGGAGCAGTGGTTCAGTGGTTACATTGCTCGCCTGGCATGCGGGGGAATGCAGGTTCAAACCCCAGCACCAGGTACACAGCTAAATGTCAGAAAAAACCCAAATGAAAAGAAATAAATAAAATTGACTCTCTCTCTCTCTCTCTCTCTCTTTCTCTAGGGGGAAAAAAAGATCAAATTTGGACATGGTGGCACACGCCTGTAACCTGAGAGACTCGGGAGGCTGAAGCATGAGGATTGTTAAGTTAAAAGCTAGTCTCAGCAATGTAGTGAGGGTTTAAGCAACTTATCAAGACCCTGTCTCCCTGTCTCAAAATAAAAAAAGCTGGAGGTATGGTTCAGTGGTTAAGCACTCTTGGTTTATTTAATCCCTTGTAACAAAATAAATAAGTTGTCTAGCTAAGAGGAGCAGCTACTAGTTTACAAAGTCTTACCACTTTTTCTTTGCATTCTTCAAATTGTTGTTTATACCTTGGCTTACATATAATAAACTGCAAGACTCTTTCTTAACTGCTGCCCAGAGAGTTGGACTAATAGCTACTATTATTTCTAGTAGAGTAAGATGTCAAAGATATCTTGAACAAGAAAATGCTTCATTTACTTTTTTTTTTAAGAGAGAAGGACAGTGAGTGAGAGAGAGAATCAATTTTTATTGAGTTTTTCACATGGCATTTGTTGCTCTGACACTTAGTTGTGTAAGTGGGTGCTGGGGTTTGAACCCGTGTACTCACGCATGCCGGGCAAGCACCATCACCACCAAGCCACAGCTCCAGCCCCTTCATTTACTTTTAATGTCAGGAATCTTTAGGAAATTCTTTTTTTAAACAACTTGTTTATTTCAGTGTTGAGATTGAACCCAGGGCCTTGTGCATACCAGGTAAACATTCTACCACTGAGCTATCCACCTAGCCCCAAAAAAACTTTTTGAAACTTATCTCTTAAAGATCTTCAATTTGCCTGGCAATCAAATTGAAACAAGTGAGATAGCAATCTGTCAATGATGGTAAAATATGTGTATTGTTCACCACAGGGTAGGGAATTGGCATAGGCTTTATAACAGGCAGTTTAGAAAATTATGAAAATGTGAATGTATATATCCTCTGACCTAGTAATCCCTCACTCTTTAAATTTATCCTCAGAATACAGGTATACAAAAAAAGATCTGTATAAGGATATTTACCTCAGCATTGCTATGCCAGTGAAAAAATCACAACCAACCTGAAATTAATATCCATTAATAGAGGAATAAATAATGCTGTATTCAGGGGCTGGAGCGGTGGCTTGGCAGTTACCGCATTTTCCTGGCATGTGTGAGGCCACAGGTTCAAACCACATATACAGTGAAGTGTCAGAGCAACGAAAGCCATGTGAAAAATTAAATAAAAATTGATTCTCTCTTTCTATCACCGTCCCTTTCTCTCTTTTTTTTAAATGCTGTATTCACACTAGTTGTGCATGTGGTGCTGGGATAGAGTGCCCTTGTGTTCAGAACCCCAGTACCCAAATTTTTAAAAAGAGCATAGAGAATTTTAAAAATAGTAAAATGCTTATTTTTTCAGTATGCTGTAATTTAAAACATTAGAAACATTGAAAATTAAGGTGTATTATTTCCTTGTAAAAAAAATTTATCAAGGGGCTGGAGCGGTGGCTCAGCGGTTTTGGCACTTGCCTGGCAAGCATGAGGACCCGGGTTCAAACCCCAGTACCACGTACACAACTAAGTGTTGTAGCAACTAAAGGCATGTAGAAAACTAAATAAGGTTGTTTCTCTTTCTCTGTCTCTCTCACTGACCCTCTCTCTTTAAAAAAAAAAAAATTTTTTTTTTAATTATCAAAATCCAGGCATGGTAGCACACACCTATAATTCCAGTGACTTGGGAGGCTGAGGCAGGAGGATTGCAAGTTCAAAGCCAGCCTCTGCAACTTAGCAAGGCCCTAAGCAATTTGGTGAGACCCTGTTTCAGAATAAAATATGAAAAGGGCTGGGGGTGTGGTTCAGTAGTTAAGTGCTCCTGGTTCAATCTCTTGTACCAATACAATAATAATAAAATAAATAAATAAAAAGGCAAGTGCTGGGGTGTATCATGGGGCTGGGGTTGTGACCCAGTACGAGAGTGCTGGCCTAGCATGCTCAAGACCTTGATTCTGATCCCCAGTACTACAAGAGGAGAAGAAGAAGAAAGGAAAAGGATAAGCTTATGTAACAGTACTGCATATGGAAGGATGTATATCCACAGTGTGTTAAATAATATTTCTGTGTAGTATAATTTTGGTTGGTCCTTATTTTTGTTTTGTGTGTCTGTATTTCTACTTTTCTTCAATGAATGTGTATTACTTGGAACTGTTAAAATTATAATATAATATAAAATAATCAATTTTTTGCTCCCCAATATTTTATGTCTTTATGTAGTAAATATCCTAATTAGGTCCCTCTATTTCTGCTTTATACATATACATCGCTGTAAACTTTAGATACATTGGTGTAGTTGCATATTACTCTGCAAACTGCGGGTGTATTTGTGTCCTACCTCCATCGTTAGGTTGTAAGTTTCTTATAGCCCCATCCACAAATATGGCTGTTCAGCGTAGGATAGCCCAACAGAAGGACAAGATGACTGACTAAAGGATAGATGCACATGTAGAGAAGGATCACAGAATGATCCCAGAGCAGCACAGAACACTGCAAGGCCAGGCACGATGACACATGCTTGTAATCCCAGCAGCGTGGGAGGCTAAGGAGGATCGCAAGTTCAAAGCCAGCCTCAGCAATGTATTCTGGCTCTATGCAGTTTAGTGAGACCCTGTCTCAAAATAAAAAATATAAAAGGACAGGGGATGTGGCTCTGTGGTTAATCACTTCTGGGTTCAATCCCCAGTACCGAAAAGAAACAGGTCAACAAAACCCTTACGCACCATGCCCTTGAACATTCTAGTTGAAGTCATGCTAGGTATGAGACCAGTCATCTTTTTGCCTGCCAAATACTGTGCAACTAAACACTTTCTAGGAAGCTTCCATCATGCAATTCCCTTTGAAACTTCTGAGAGCAGTACAGATTCTTTTTGGCTTTTTGTTTTGTGCTTTGTTTTATTTAATTACTTCAGAATAACTTGCATTCAGATCAGAAAAGTGTTTCACTTTGTTCCACCTGAACTTCTTGTAAATGCATCTTTTTCTGAGCCATCTGTCAACACACCAGTCTGCGAGGTCTAGAGTGAGTCTCTGGGGCTAAAACGATGCGATGGCTGATCCATAGGGCCTGTGCCACAACTGCACATGAATCGTGCAAATCTCTTTTGTGTCTTTATTATTAGAAGTATATAGAGATACAATTGAGGGGGAAATAGTATCAAACCATCAGTAATCAATGTGTATATACTTTGTTATCCAGGGGTAATGCCAAAACATGGATGACCACCTTGGGTTTCACCTGTTGCAGTTCCCCCAGAACTCATGCGTTAAATGGGTATCTCATGGAGGAATGACATCGGCTTCTGGGATGGTTCCCCCATATTCCCACTCTCCAGTCTCCTATGAGTTCTTCATACACCCTCCCCATCCCCATCCCCCTCCCTACACCTCCAAGTATCCTAGGGAGCCCTCCCCCTATTACTCTGAGAATCATACAATTTGAAGTATGAAGTTCTCTTTTTCAAACTCAAACCAAGGAGATGGGTTTTATTTCTCTGTGAAACACTGGGTAATTATTGAGCTCTGCACTATAATAGAAACAATCTACCTGTTGAGGATTAAAATCAAGTGGTAATCAATTATATAAAAACTCTCTCTGCCTCTTTCTTTTCTTTCTTTTTTTTTTTTTTTTTAAGAATCTCACTATAGCCCAGGCTGGCTTCTAACTTTTGATCTTCCTGATTCAGTCTTCCAAGTAGCTGGGATTACAGGTGTGTATCATCATACCTGTTTTATATCAGTCTTTAATATGTCCAGCTTTATGACATGCAGGAACTTTTATGTTTTATTCACTGTACTGTCTGTCACTAGTATCTGTCACAGTACCTGGCAGAGTCGATACTCAGCAAATATTTATTATATGATTGATTGAATTAATTAACCAATGTAGCAAAGTTTGGAGATGGCCAAGACTTTAGGGGCTAGGAAGCTTCTAATGCTTAAATAATCTTTCCCCACTAACAGAGTGAAGCCTGTAATTCTGAAGTCAGAATTTAATCCACTTGCCTTACAGTTCCTTTCCTTATTTCACTTAATGTGAAAATGCCAGCCAGGCACAGTAGCACAAACCTGTGATCTCACTTGTGTGGGAGCCTGAGGTGGAAGGATTGGAAGTTTGAACCCATCCTGAGCAATTTAGCATGACTCTGCCTCAAAACAAAAAATAAAAAGGGGGGATGCTAGGCACAGTGGCACATAGTCCCAGCGATTTGGGAGGTTGAGGCAGGAGGATTGCAAGTTCAAGAACAGCCTTAGCAATTTAATGAGGCCCTAAGCAACTTGGGGAGACCCTGTCCAAAAATAAAAAATGAAAGGGGATTGGGGGCATAGCTCCATGGTTAAGCACATCTGGGTTCAATCCCCAGTACAAAAAATGAAGTTGGGGGGCTGGGTAGTAGAGTACCACAAAAAGAGAAAAGAAAAAGAAGCCATCCAGGCACAGTGCTGCATGCCTGTAATCCCACTGACTTGGGAGGCTAAGAACCAGCAATTTGAGAGGCCCTAAGGAACTTAGCAAGACCCTGTCTCAAAATAAAAAATAAAGAGGGGTAGGCATGTGGTTAGTGGTAAAGCATCCTTGGTTTCAATCCCCAGTACAAAAGGAAGGAAGGTAGGGAAAAACCAACCAAACCAAAACAGAAAGCTATTTGTACTAACTGGGTGATGCAATGTTTTCATCTCAAGGTGAAAGTCACAGGTCGAGAGATCAGAAAGCATCCTGGAGGAAGAGTAAGGACAGGTCTAATAATAATGTATGAATAATCCCATGTTAGTAAAGGGCCCCTGGAAATGCCACTGGGTCAGCACTATATGGGTCCTCATAGTAAGTCTTTAAGGTGCATTCCACATACATTGGCATTTGTTCTTTGGTCCTCCTTAATAACTCTGAAGTCAGGGCCGGGGATATAGCTTAATAATGGAGCACTTGCCTAGCATATGCAAGGCCCTGGGTTTGTTCCCCAGTACTGCAACAAAAACAAAACAAAATTTTAAAAAAGACTCTGAAGTTAAGATGTGACTTGGGCCGTGGTTTTTCCCAAAGCAATAACATTCTCCTCCCAGGTGGCAGTTAAAATACCATTCATAATGTCCATCTTCCACCAATCTCCAATTGACAGCCCTAAATACAGCCATGTCACAGAACACGTCCACTTCAGCAGTGGTGTTGTGCAGCCTGACCATGGAAAGAACTTTACTGGTGCAGAGGACACAGTCCAGGGGGCTACAGCGAGTTTCTGATTGCACATTCACTTGTAAGAGCACCTAAAGCTCTCTACTCCTTCAACTTCCCTGACTCTTCTGCAGTTTGACTGTGCTCCCTCCACACCACTGACACTCCTTCTGCCACGTTCATCTCTATCCTCCTTCACTGCTCTGGAGCATTCACCATTGATGAGTGGTTCTAGAATCTCCTCCTCTGACTTTGCAATTCTATTTGTCTGTCTGTTCTTTCCTAGTCTTCCCCTATAGCATTTTCCTCTTGAGCCTCTCTGTAAATGTTATTTTTAGCCAAAGTTATGTGATTGGACCCTTTTTCTTCTCCATCAGATGCTCTTTGGGTCATTTCATCTACTCCCAAGGCTCCCCACCGTCTCTTCTGAGGATTTTTCATCTGTATCTACTGCCCGAATTGCTTCTAAACTTGAGGAAAGGTGGAGGAAACCTTGTGGATTTCAGACACTTTTGTTTATATGCTTTATTTTTAAATAAAGTACTGAGGTTGTAGTTCAGTGGTAGAGTGCTTGCAAGGTCCTGGGTTAAATCCCCAGCACTGCAAAATTTATTAATAAATTAACATTAAAATGAAGTGCTTTCGGGCTGAGTGGTGGCTCGGTGGTTACCGCACTTGCCCGGCATGTGCAAGTTCACGGGTTCAAACCCCAGCACCCATGTACACAACTAAGTGTCAGAGCAATGAAAGCCATGTGAAAAATTGAACAAAAATTGATTGTCTCTCACTGTCCTTCTCTCTTTAAAAAAAATGAAGTGCTTTTATTTTATAGTGTACTTTAAAGATGTTTTAGTCAAAACCTTGGAACTGAAGATTAAGCCATCAGATGTAGGGGAAAAGTCCACCACTTAACCTATGTAGCATTATAGCATTTTCATTGTAAATTAATCAGCCAAACCATACAATATTTTATTAGAAAAGAGTCTGACTTTGCTTTTTAATTTAAAAAATGTTAATACTTATTTTAAGAAATACTTCAAGAATCATGGGAGGGCGGCTGGAGCAGTGGTTCAGCAGTTGGAGCACTTGCCTGGCATGTGCAAGGACCTGGATTCAAACCCTAGCACCACGTACACAACTAAGTGTCAGGGAAACAAAGGCCAGATAGAAAAATAAATAAATAAGTAAAATTTCTTTTTCTGTCTCTCACTCCCTGTTCGGTCCTGGCCGGCAGGGACCGGACAATGCATTTGCTCTTAACTTCTCCAAACGCTTTATTTCTCCCTTTACCGCCGCTAACGGCCTCCAGGCGCTTCCCGCCTTCCCTCTCTTAGAGTCAAGGCCCTTAAGGCATTACATTTAGAGTCAAGGCTATTCACATTCATAGTCCTTGTTTCTACTGCCATACCGGAGTCCTCATTTCTGCAGCCGAGGCTCTTACTGTCTGCATCTTCTACTGCTGCTGATCTCTCTGCTGTCTCTGCTGCTGCTGCCTCTCTGACTCTCTCAGGCAGCAGGTAGTGGTCTCTCAGGCAGCTTTGCTCCTGGCTGCTGCTTGCTGTTTCCATGCTTCTCTGGCTGCTTTCTCCTTGAGCCGCTCGCTCTACCTGACTAGCTGCTACTCTATTTATCCATTACAACAGCCAATAGGGGTATAGTGAAACACGTTTATCCAATTGTACCAATGAGTGACCAAATAGCTTAGTCCTGCGGTCAGGCATTACATCACTAAGGAAGATACGAGCCAGCTGGGTCAGAGTTGTTTACCACCAATTCTTCTACAAGCCAGCTGGACCTCATGTTGGGGGATCCCCAACAACTCCCTCCTTCTCTTTCAAAAAAAACATTGGGAGGCAAAATATGAAATATATTTTATAAAATTGATAATTAAAAGCAGTCAATCAAGATTAAAATAATATAGGTATAATGTAATTAATAGCCATTTTGTAATAGCTATAAAACAAGAATAAACTTATAAGTAGTTTCTCACTTATTAGTTTTTTTTAATTTTTGTGAAGGAGTTGAGTTGTCATACAATCATAAATGCATACTGAAAATATGATATGCATTTGGTCTTAAATACATTGCCACATTGCCCACTCCCCAGTCTCTTGATTCTTCTATATTACACCCCTATAAGAGATGTAACTATCCATATATATATGTATATATATGATTGCAAATTTTTCACTTTTTAGTTTCTAAGGTGTATTTAACAAGATAGTGAGGCAGGAGATAGACTTCCTATAGGCAGATAGAAATGGAGACAATGGAGCATGGGATCTCACCTCACCAGGTTAAAACTCTGAATCCCGGGTGCCTGGGAAGCCAAAGCAGAAGGATCACAAATTAGAGAGGTCAGCCTGGACAGTTTAGCAAGACTTTGTCTCAAAATAAAAAATAACAAGGGCTGGAGAGGTAGCTTAGTGGTAGAGCATCACTAGTTCAACCCCCAGTGGCACAAAAATAGTAATGTTACTTATAATAACAATAAATCAAACAATGTAGAGAGTAGATCATATGGGTATGTATAGTTGTGATAGGACTGTCCACATGTGAGTGGTTACCATGATGAGTGTGTCTGTGTCCCATTAATATGCTCAAATTCTATTTTTTTTAATGGGTGCTGGGGTTTGAACTCGCATACTTGCACATGCTAGGCAAGCACCGTAACCACTGAGCCACCACTCCAACCCCATTCGAAATTCTAACTCCCAGATAGCATTAGAAGGTAGAGTCAATGCCAGGTGATTAGATCCCCTCCACTTAGTTAAGGTGGCCCCAGAGAACTGGATCCTTGTCCCACCCAACCCCTACTCTTGATCCTCCTCCCTGGGATTGAACCCAGGGTGTTTCACCACTGGATCACATTCCCATCTTTTTTAATTTTTATTTTAAGATATGGTTTCTTTAAATTTCCCAACCTGCCCTTGAACATGGGGATCCTTCTGCCTTGACTACCTGCCTCCTGCCTCGTCTCTGGATTACAGTCTATACCTTGAATCCAGAGGTGCTTAACCACTGAGCCACATCCCCAGTCCTTTTTATTTTTTATTTTGAGACTTGTTAAGTTGCTTAGGGCCTCATTAAAGCTGAGGCTGATTTTGAACTTGCAATCCTCCTGCCTCTGCCTCCTAAGCCACTGGGAGTACAGGCTGCACCACTGAGCTTAGCCCTGCTGTATATGTTAGAGAAGGCTCAGGGGTAGAGCACTTGCCTGGCATGTGTGAGGACCTGGGTTTGATCCCCAGCACCACATACACAAATAAAGTAAAAACAAAAAGGGGATGAAAAAATTCTCTCTCTCTCTCAAAAAAAAAGTTATTTAAACTTCTCTCTACCTTGTTCAGCACTTTTTTTTCCTTTCCTTCCTGTGTGTGGTACCAGAGGTTTAATCCAGGGCCCAGGGGAGCTCTACCACTGAGCTATATTGCCAACCCTTTTTAGTTTGTTTTTTCAACACAGGGTTTCATTAAATTGCCTAAGCTGGCTTCAAACTATGATCCTCCTGCCTCAGCTTTCTCTATCCTCAACCTGAACTTCCCCAGTAGCAATTACAGTAGTAACTGGAATTTTGTGTGTGTGTGTGTGCGTGTGCACGTATTATTGTGCCCAGGAACATTATTGTAATTTATTTTATTTTTTAGGTACTGGGTATTGAACCCAGGATGCTCTACCACTGATCTACATCTCCAGACCTTTTAAATTATATTTTGAGACAGTCTCACTAGTTGCAAATGCAATATGAAATCCACCTGCCTCAGCCTCCCAAGAAACTGGGATTACAGGTGTTCGGGTTTTTAATATGCTGAAGGCCTTAATGTCTGGGAGGCTCAGAAAAGAAGTACTGGTGAAACACATTTTGAAATCATCAGCACTCAGATGTGAAAGGGGGTTAAGGCAGTCCCCTAAGACAGCTACTCTGGGAATAGCCAAGGGACACACTGAAGATGAGACACCTACAAAGGAGGCTAACCAGAAATAGCCTAAGTCATGCAAGAAAACCAACTGAAATGAAGTCGGGAAAAGATGGCCAAAGATGGTAAAGGTAAACCAGGAACACACATTTTAAGAGGGGGATTTATCAACAGTGTTAACTATTTGGCATACTTTCTTCTGTCAGCACCAACCAGGAAGTCTACCAACACCTTTCTGTTATTTATACATCTCTTAAGACTATTATGGGGTTCTATCTTGTAGTTTTAAAATTTATTTTCTCCAAATGAACAGCTCCAGGAGGAGATTTGAATCTTATTCACTCTTCTATTCCATAAATCCTTACTCGTGCCGTTCAACTAATATCAGTGAAATAATTTTAAGAATATATGAAAAACCACCCCGACAAAATGTGAGCTTTTCACGCTCCAAGCCAAAATAGCCACAGAGCTACACTGCGCAAGCGCTAAGGCAGACCTCTCGCGTTCTCCGGGTCTTTGCATTTGGCGCGAAATCCACGCTCAATGGGCGGAGCCCTGGGCGAAACCGCCACTCATTGGGCAGGTTTGGCGCGAAATCCCCGAGCTCCTACGCCTCGATTGGCTCCAGCTGTCCTGACGGGCGAGGGGGCGGGGCGGAAGCGGCGGCGGCGCGCGCAAAGCTGCAGCTTCTGGGAAGAGGCGACTCGTGGCGTTCTTGGAGTAGCGGCGGCTGTTCCTCGGTGGTAACTAGCAATGGACCTCGCAGCGGCAGCGGAGCCGGTCGCCGGCAGTCAGCACCTAGAAGTCCGCGACGAGGTGGCCGAGAAATGCCAGAAACTGTTCCTGGACTTCTTGGAGGAGTAAGTCGGCTTGCGCCCCTGGCCTCCCCAGCCGGGGCCGAGAGGCCGGCGGGTGTTTCGGAACCGAGGGGTGGCACTGCGCGGAAAGACGGCTCCCGCCCCACGTTAGACTCCAGGCCAGGCCGCCGGGACGAGCCTTGGACGAGCCTGGGCTGGGTGGGCTGGTTTCCGGGGTAAAAGCCACCTCCATCCATTAACCCTGCGCCCAGCACCTGGTGCTTCGTGCTGCGGTTTTATCACTGAGTTCTCACAACCTGTGGGGCTGGTATTTACGTGGCCTGGGGACCTTTGGGGAATCCGAGGCTCGGTGAGGCTGAGCACCCTGTCCACCTGGGCCTCTGGATCCAGTGGGGTCAGTGCGAGGCCGAGCCGCCTTACGTCCTGGAAGAGCCCATCCTACCTACCACTCGTCAAGGAGCCTTGTGCAGGGGCCGCCGCGGACCCGAGCCACGCTTGGAGTTGTTGATGAAAGTGCTAGAGTGGAGTTGTGGTTAGGTAGCTGCTCAGGTGGGGTGAGCGAAATCCTGCTTAAAAGTAGCGGAAATACCCCCTTTTCTGGGTTGCACTCTCCAGTCCCCCCTCCCCGCTTTTTTTTAGTTGCCTACTTGGTTCGTACCTTGGTTCCCACCCATCAGTTACTTTTCTTAGTGCAGGTGCACCAGTGTTTTCGCTTAAGCATGAACTTTGCTCCTTCTAGGTGAAGTGTAAACACTTTGAAATGTCTTACAAATTTCTCTCAAGTTTTAAAATTGTAACATATATGTAACACAAAACTTCTTAGTTTAACAAGTTTTTAGTGTTCAGTAGAAATGTGGCATTCACATTGTACAAGCACCATACATGCCCTAAAATGCTCTTCACCTTCAGACACAAACTCTGTACCCATTAAACCAGTAACTCCCATTCCCTCCTTTCCCTACACGCTGACAACCACACTGCTACTTGTGAATTTATTTGTGGGAGCCTCATATGAGTATCTATCGTTTTGTGTCTGGCTTATTTCACTCAGCAAAGTGTGTTATAGCTTATATCAGAATTTCCTTCTCTCCTTTTTTTTTTTTTTTTTTTTTTTTTTTTTTTTTTTTTTTTTTTTTTTTTTTTTTTTTTTTTTTTTAATTTTAATTTTTTTCTTGACACTGAGTTTCTCTAGTCTTGAACTCCAGAACTCCAGGGATCCTCTGGTCTCAGCTTTAGGAGTTAAAATTTCATTTTTTTATTTCCTAAGGCTGTGTATATATATATATATCACATTTTGCTTATTCATTCATGAATGGACACTTGGGGTGCTTCCACCTTTTGCCTCCTTGAGTAATGCTGCTATAAAGTTTTGCTATGCTTAAAGCCATCTTTTAATTTCGATTTCCCTGCTTTTGGCAATATTCTTCTCAGTCTGACAACTCTTCATCCTTCAAAGCCCAATTAAATCATAATTCCAGCTACTGCAGAAGCTGAGGCAGAAGGATCGTATCAAAAAGAACTGGGCATGCACTCAATGGTAAAGCAGTCCTGGGTTCAATTTTCGGTATGGGAGGCTGGGGGAGCCCAATTAAAGACTCACTTTGTAAAACCTTTTAGGCAGCAAGTACCAGTCCATTTTTCCCTTATTCTTCCAGCGTTCCTACCTTTTTCCATATGTGTTTATCTGTCAGCCACATCATCCCGAATGTGTCCCATTCGCAATCCCACTTAGCAGCCATATCACCTTACAAAGGTCTTGGTAAATGTTTTGTTTCAACACATAATATATGTGCTTTCACCTTATATTGTAGTTAGGTTAGGGATAATAAATAAGACACTGTCCCTGTAGTTTGTTTTGTCATTGCTTATGGAATAGTCTAAATTTTCCTCTCATTTCCAGTTTCATTTTCCAAAACCAGTGTCATTCATCATCCATACTCCTTCCATATCTTCTCTGGTTTTGCCACATACTTGCAAACATCCGAAGCCAGTCTTTAACCACCCCTTTCTCTTTAAATTTAGTTTTTAAAATGTTTTTCAAGGCTGAATTCCAGTGCCGCCTTTTTTTTTTTAAGCTCCTGTCAATAATAATTAAGGGGTGTGTGTATGTGCTTTGCTGGGTATTGAACCTAGGCCCTCACACATGCTAGACAAGAGCTTTACCACTTAGCTACATCACTCTTCTTGAAATTTATTTTGAGGCAGGGTCTTGCACAGTTGCTTGGGTTGATCTCAAACTTTCAATCCTCCTGCCTCAGCCTCTGAAATAGCTGGGTTTATAGGTGTCTTCCACCACATCCAGCTACATACTTTTAAAGAAAATGTGTAAAAGAATCACAACATTGCTGTATTTGAAGGATGTTTTAGTCAGCTTTTTGCTGCTGTAACCAAAAAACTTGATGAACAGTTTTAGGAGAAAAGGTTTATTCTGAGGGCCCATGATTTCAGAGGTCTTAGTCAATAGTCCATATATAGCCAGATCCATTCCTTGGGGCTTGAGGTGAGACTGAACGTCCTAGTGAAAGTGATGGTGGAGGGGAAAATGCTCTAGGCATGGCTACAGAAGCAGGGAGGGAGGGAGAGAGACAGACTCCACTCATCACACTAGATATACTCATCACACTAGATATAAAATATATCGTCAAGACTGGTACCCAGGGACCCACCTCCTCCAGCCACACCCTACCTGCCTTCAATTGCCTAGTCTTTTTGCTAGTCTTGTGAGCTTTTGGGGGATGCTTTTAATCCAAACCATAACAGAGGAGTTAATTTTTCCTCACAGTTAATCTACATCATGTGGGTGGTGGTTTTGTTTGTACTGGGGTTTGAACCCAGGGATGATCTATCATGAAGCTATATCCCTAGTCCTTATTTTTTGAAACAGGGTCTGGCAAAGTTACTGAGGCTAGCCTCAAATTTGTAGTCTCTTCCCTCTGCCTCCTGAGTTGCTGGGATTACAGGCATGCAGCACTGTGCCTGTCTACATATTATGTTAAAAGAACAGAAAGTAAATTTGTCTGATATTCTGTTTAGCCTTTTGGTGAATTTGTTTATGCAGTACTGGGAATTGAACTCAGGGTCCCACATGCTAGGCAAGCTCTCTATCTCCAAGCTACATCCCTGGTCCATGTTTTGCCTTTTGGGGGTGGGGCGGGGAATCGCCAGCTTTTATTTTGTGTTGTATGTGTATTTCCATTATCCTAAGATCTTGCGCAGGCATTAACACACCTTATCCCCTTTCCCCACACAGTAAAATAGTTTTTATTGACTCAGCCTTGATTACAGGTTTTTTTCATTTTTTATTGATGTATTATAGTTGAGTTGAATTTGTTGTTACATACTTCAATGCACACGATCGAACAATATAATTTGCCCAATATTCCCATGTATTTCCCCTTTCCGCTCCTCCTCCCTCCCCCTGGTCCCTTTCCTGTATTCTACTAATCTCTCTTCACTTTTCCATAAGATACTCCCACCCGCCACCCCTTTCTTTTCCTTTTTCCTCTCTAGCTTCAGCATATAAAACATGTGATCCTTTACCTTCTGAGTTTGGCTTATTTTGTTTAATATAGTGTTCTCAAATTCCATCAAATTTCATTTTTCTTTATGGCTGGATAAAGTTCCATTTTGTATATATAAACCACATTTTTTTTATTCATCCATTGATGGACACTTAGCTTAGTCCTATAGTTTGGCTATTGTGAATTTTGCTGCTGTAAACATGGGTATACATCTATTGCTTTAATTCTATTTTTAAATAATTTTTTGTTAACCATAATTCTTTTTTATTTTTGGTACTGATGATTTAACCCAAGAGCAAAGAGCTACATCCCCAGCTGTTTTTATTTTGAATAGCTAAGTTGCCGGGGCTGGCCTCAGACTTGTAGCCTCTTGCCTCTGGCTTTTGAGTTGCTGGAATTACCAGCTTGCACCACCATGCCTGGCATGATTTTAATTCTTTAGTATAGATACTGAGCAGTGGTGTATGGGTCTTATGATAATTCCATTCCTAGTCTTTTTAGGATCCTCCATAATAATGTCCACAGTGGTTGTACTAATTTACAATCCCACCAACAGTTTAAAAAAAAAAAGCTATCATGAACGGAATGGTTTTTTCTTCTGATTTCTTTCTCAGGGGATTCATTATTAGTATATAGGAAAGCTATTGTTTTTTGTATATTGATTTTGTAACCTGCTGCTTGCTAAATTTGTTAGATCTAGCTGTGTTTTGTAACACACCTTTTTTCTAAAGAGAGAAAGAATCAACTTTATTTTTTCATCTGGACTTTGCTTCACTGACACTTAGTTATGTATGTGTTGCTGGGGAATCAAACCCAGGTCCTCACGCATACCATGCAAGTGCTCCAACTGCTGGGCCACCGCTTCAGCCTCCACACCTCATTTCTTTGTGTGGGGAGTTTTATTGTTGTTTTGTTTTTCTTTTTTTTTCTTTTCTTTTCTTTTTCTTTTTTTTTTTTTTTTTTTTTTGTGGTGCTGGGAATTAAGCCCAGGGCCTTGTGCTTGCTGGACAAGCATTATGCCACTGAGGTATGGCTCCAGCCCCTTTATTTCTGCTTCTTAAATCCAATTGATCTGTCTATTCTGTCCGTTTTCAGCCTCTCTATGGAAGTTAAATCTTTGGGGTTTAATTTGAATTTTGTGATCTTAATTAAAATAACAATATTTTTTAAAAATAATGTTCATTGATTTTTTTTCTTTTTGGTGGTATCAGGGATCAAACCCAGGGCCTCACACATGGCAGACAAAGTGTTGTATCACTGAGCCACATCCGCAGCCCAGAAAATGTTAAATCAAAAAATTAATGTTAAAATCTAAAGACTCAATTTATCCAATATTCCAGACATTGTACAAATCACTTTACAGGCATTCTCTCATTTAATCTTCCAACAATTTTATGAGATAAGATGGCATCATAATCTCTTTTTTTGAAAAAGAAGAGCGAAAAGGAAGTTTAGAAACAAGTTACAGAACTATTAAATGTGGGCCTGTCTTATCCTAAAGTTGATAATCTTTAACCAAAATACAGAATTATCAGGCATCCAGAGTTTTATTTTTACCGCCTAATTCTTCATTTAAATCTGACTTAACGTGAATCTGCAGATTCCAGAGCAGTGATGGAGAAGTTAAATACTTGCAATTAGCAGAGGAGCTAATTCGTCCTGAGAGAAACACATTGGTTGTGAGTTTTGCAGACCTGGAGCAATTTAACCAACAACTTTCCACCACCATTCAAGAAGAATTCTATAGGTATGAATGTATCAACCTTCATTACTTTGAATAGGGGTAAAGCCTGGGAGCCTACCTCTTCTTGGACTGGAAGTGTTCACATTGAGACAAAAGGATAGCTGTTACAGTTATTATTTCTTTCCAAATAATAAATCCAGTGGTCCTTTTAGTACTGCTATGAACTTAATCTAGGCCTTTGTGGAGCTAATTTTTTTTCATGTGCAAATGTTGAAAACCTTTGCTTTCTATGTAATTTTCTCAATAAGAGAACTATATTCACTTTGTGTCAGTCATTTAGTGTTACTGCTTTGTCATTTGTTTGATATTTTTCCTCCCAGGAATATGTGATTTAAGAAAATGCCTGCATAGATCCTGATTTTGTACCAGGGATATCTTGATTTTGTTTTTTAATTGAGACAAGTTGTAAGTATGTTGCCCAGGTTGGCCTTAACTTGTGGGCTCAAGCACTGCTGCCCCAGACTCAACAGAGCAGCTGGGACTACGTACAGCTATACAGCTCTGCCTGACTTAGGGATGTCTTTGTAGCAGTGATGATGTTCTTCTTATTACCTTAATGTTTACGTTTTTCTTTTTATTCTTCTTGTTCTTTTTTTTTTTTTTTTTTTTTTTTTTTTTTTTTTTTTTTTTTTTTAAAGAGGGACAGTGAGAGAGAAAAAGTGAGAAACAATTTTATTTAGTTTTTCATGTGGCCTTCATTGCTCCAAGATTTCACTGTGTTCGTGGTGCTGGGGTTTGAACTCCTGTACTCCCGCATGCAAGGCAAGCGCCGTAACTGCTGAGCCATGGCTCCAGCCCCAAGTTTTTCTGACTATAAAAGTAAACATGTATATGTATTTTAAAAAACAGAAGTGAAGAAAATCAAATCATCTGTATGTTTGTAATCCTCCCCAACTCATGGATAACCAGTATTGGCAGATCTACTGAAACAAAGTTCCAAAAGCCCCCAAGTCTGCAAGTGCAGAGTTTTGTAAAAATGTCATTGTAATTTGATGTGTTTTTGTGTGTATTTATTTATCAGGATCATATTGTAGATAGAGTAACCTACCCTTTTTAACTTGAGTATAACAGTTTTCCATGTCATTTAAAATTCTTTGAAAACATTTAATAAGTCAGTAGTATTTTTTGGTGGAAATACCATGCTTAGATATTCTATTTAGTAGCTTAGGCTCTCACATTTTTTAAAAATTTTTTAAAGCATATCAAGAAACATCTTTGTCCCCAAATATTTGTCTGTGTTTGAATTAAATAAATGATAGTCTTTATAATCAGGTGAATTAAATAAACGATAGTCTTTATAATCAGGTTTAAATAGATGTTGTAGTCATTTGTGAAAGAGAAAGTGAAGATACAGGATAAGGAAGCATGATCCTGTTCTTGTCCTGGTGAATTAGGGGATGGAGAACTTGCCTCAGTGTTTCCATTTATAGCTGACTTTCAAGAATGGTTGACAAAATAAGCCACACCAGTTTACTGTGAAAGCATGCAGAGGAAAACTTACAGTACTGACAAGTGAGAGAGACATAGAAATTAGGCCTGAAAAAGCAGCAGCTGTATCATACCTGTGTACAAGCCATACTTCAGTTCTCTCTTGAAAGTAGCTCTTTTTCAGAGGGCTTTCAGATCCTTTAAACAAAACAAGCTGCAGCAGCCTTTGGGACCTTGGATCAAAAGATACACTTTTGTTAAATGGAACATTTGTGCCAGTTTGCTCTCATATTAGGACATATATTACTTTCCTGTTCTCATGCATTTTTTAAATTAATAATGAAACCAAGAGCTGGAGTGGTGGCTTGGCGATTATGGCGCTTGCCTGGCATGAAAAACTTTTCTAAGAGAGAAAGTATTTTTTATTTAGTTTTTCATGTAACCTTCATTCCTTGGACATTTCGTTGTGTGTGTGGTGCTGGGGTTTGAACTCGCATACTTGGGCATGCCAGGCAAGCACCTAACCGCCGAGCCACTGCTCCAGCTCATGTTCCCTCTTTTTATTTTTTATATACACACACACGCATGTGTGTGTGTGTGTATGTGTGTGTATGTGTGTATATGTATGTGTGTGTGTATATATATATATATATATATATATATATATATATGATAATGAAACCAAAATATATTAGGATTTAGCATACCAAAGTGAGTGTTCTGGTCAGGTCACCTTGGACAGAGGAGTGGCCTGCAGTATGAGTGCTATATAATGAAAGACAGTAGATATTTAGGTACATTAACAGGAGAGGATTGAAAGAGGCTCCTAAACCCAAACTAGATAATAGAAGCTTCCTGCTCAGTTAGGTTCTAAGGCTGATTGAAATAAGATGATAATTTTTTTTAAAAAAATTATTTTTGTGTGTGTGTGTGTGTAGAAAACTCTCTTGTACTTCTCTCTCTTTAAAAAAAAAAATAGAAATTGTGGGAAATAAGGTAACTGTTGATTGTGACCAGATGAAGTTACTTAGTCATGGATGTAGGCAAGCATGGAAAAGGGAAAGGAGCCTTGGGTGTAAGATTCTAAAATGTCTGTTGACTTTTTTTGTTGTTCGTTTTTCAGAGTCTACCCTTACTTGTGTCGGGCCTTGAAAACCTTTGTCAAAGACCGAAAAGAAATCCCTCTTGCCAAGGATTTTTATGTTGCATTCCAGGACCTTCCTACCAGACACAAGTAAGAAACCCCTGGAAGAAAAAGAATCTACCCATGGTATAGGAGCTGCTTAGTTGTCAGATAGAAAAGTTGGGTTGCCTAAATCAGTTAGTTGGCTGTTCAGTGTCACATAAATTACTCCTGCTTTGCTGGGCCTCAAGTGTTTTCATCTATAAAGTCTTTTGGCTTAGGTTCTCTACCTAAATGCATGCAAAGGGTAGACATGTTACTGTAAAATTTTTCATAACTGGTGGTGACAATTGTTAAAAGTACTTATAAATTGATACTGTAGTGCTGGGAGGGGTCTGGGATATTACTTAGTAGTAGTAGATCACACACTTAGGACCCTGGGTTTAATAACCCAGCCTTAAGTACATACATACAAGCATAAATAAGCGCAATACCAGAAAGAAAAAGTGTTTCTCATACACATTTTGTAGAAGGTTACTAAAAGAGTTCCACCAAGTTACCCAGAAAGTTTAGTGTTATAGAAACATTTTTTTCTATGGAGATGGGGTAGGAAGTAAGTAAAGCAAATGCTTAGGATTATCATATTTTAGGGTACCTTTTAGGGAAAGAAACTGAACAGTTGCAGAAATTGATGAATCTTAGGATTCTTTAAAGCTTAAATGTGTAACTTTCAACCCATCAGTTTAGCAGATACATAAAGAATAAATTTACTGGAAGAAGCTGAGTTAATGTGTTTTGAAAACTTAATCTCCCAAAATCACTTTAAAAAATTACATTATTTCATATAAAATGGATTTGAGGTAATGAAAGTGTTTCTGAACTTCTGAGTATAAATTTTTTTCCCATAATAACTTTGCTGTGAAAGTAACAAATTTTTTAAATTTTATTGCGTTGTGTTGTATAATCACAAATGCATATGTAGTAACAATATGATATGTCCCTGATCCTAATTCAGGATGACCCCCACATCACCTACATGCCAGTCTCTTGACTCTTCTATATTTCCCCATAACAGATAGAAATGTCTTTATGTGTGTATATATAAATTGTGCATTTTCCAGAGTTAAATGATTGAGTAAGTATTATTTAGCTTCTCAGAAGGAATAAAGAATAAGCTACGTTGTTGATTTCCCCATTGGATCCCTCCTGTCATCCCTCCCTCTCCCCTCCCTTCCACCTCTCCCATCTCTCCTTTCCCCGCTACATACCTAGGTTCCCCTAGATTATGTGTTGCTTCAACTTTGGTGAATCTAGTACATGAGCTTGACAACCTTTCACCCAAGCCTGGGTTTTGCTCTTGCCTCCCCAGTGAGAGAAAACATTTGACCCTTGGGTGTCTGGGTTTGGCTGATTTCACTCAGCATAATTTCTTCCATTGCCATCTATTTAGCTTCAAAGGCAGTAACATCGTTTCTAATAGCTGAGTAGAACTCCATTTTGTGTGTTTGTATGTATTTATTTATTTATATTACAGTTTTTGGATCCATTCACATTTTTTTTAAAATTGTAGGTAAACAAAAGATTTGTTTGAATATAAAGCAACCATGGGCTTATCCTACTGTATCATTTCTAATTTTCAAATCTTTGTTGTCTTTCATTTAGTTTTTCCTTATTCATTTGTATCTTTTTATGAATTCATGGATGTTGTGTAATTTAGGAATGTACATGTTTACTGAATCATTTTTCATTTAATTTTTTAACCCTCCCTCCAGGGATAATTATCATTGTATACACTCATTAAAAAAAAAATTCTTGGAATTCCCATACTAAGAAGTTGAGAAATAGGTATTTACTAATGGGACATTTGTTTTTAAACAGAATTCGAGAACTCACCTCATCCAGAATTGGTTTGCTCACTCGAATCAGTGGGCAGGTGGTGCGGACTCACCCAGTTCACCCAGAGCTTGTGAGCGGAACTTTCCTGTGTTTGGACTGTCAGACAGTGATCAAGGATGTGGAACAACAGTTCAAGTACACACAGCCAAACATCTGCCGAAATCCAGTGTGTGCCAATAGGAGGAGATTCTTGCTGGATACAAATAAATCGAGATTTGTTGATTTTCAGAAGGTATTTATTTACCTCAGTTTAGATTTAACTCAGTCTATGCTAGTAATTTGCTCCTGGGCCCTTGTAACAGCTTATTTGTAGTCATTAAAAGTGACTATAGGACCTGGCGAGATGGCTCATTGGTTACAGCGCTTGCCTGGCATGTGTGAGGATGCAGGTTCAAACCCCCCAGCACCATGTATTCAGTGAAGTATTGGAACAATGAAAGTCACATGAAAACCTAAATAAAACTGATTCTCTTATTCTCCTACTGTACCTCTCTCTTTAAAAAAACAAAAAAGTGACTATAGAGCCAGGCATGGTGGAGTACACCTGTAATCCCACTGGCTTGGGAGGCAGAGACAGAAGGATAACAAGTTCAAAGCCAGTTTCAGCAACTTATGAACTCCCTAAGCAACATAGCAAAACCCTGTCTCAGAATAAAAAATAAAAAGGGTGGGAGATGTGGCTCAGTGGTTAAGTAATGGCACTGCCCCCACCCCTCCAAAAAAAACTACAAATTTAAGCCCCGATCTTTTTTCTTTTTTAGTGAGAGAGTCAATTTTATTTATTTTTTCATCTGATTTTTGTTTTTCTGACACTTAGTTCTGTGTGTGGTGCTGGGGTTTGAACCTAGGTCCTCAGTGCATGCCAGGCAGGTGCTCTACCACTGAGCTGCCTCTTTAGCCCAAACCCTAAACTCTTAATGTAAATTTTAATTGTCAGCATATGATTGTGTTTTTAACTTTAATAACTTGATTAGAATTTCCTTCATATTGTGATAGAATTTGTCAAAAAAAAAAGCCAATCACTGATTATTATTATTAGAAACTAAAATTAAGAAAACTTTGGAAGTAGCAACTCATTAGTGTAAGACTTCAAATTTGGTGGATAGAAAAGGGGAAAGCCTGAGTGAAAATTCAGACAGGCTAGGAGGGAAGTAATAGGGACATCATGATTGTAGTAGAGGAACCAGATTGGAGGTTGATCTGAGATATGATTTAACACGAGGCTTGGAGATACTTAGAATTTTACATCTTAGCTGAGAAGTTTGGATCTGTGTGTTGCTGGGCACTGAAGCCACAGCCTTGCACAGGATAAGCAGGTGCCCTAACACTGAACTTTCCCCTTTTCCCCTAGATACGTCTTCATAAGCAGTAGGAATATATTTGGGGTGGATGAGGGGCAAGGTGTGGGCTTTGGATTTCTTAAGGAACCTTAAAAATAAAAGTGTACCAGAAATTTTTCATAAAACTCTTTTGAAAAGTTTTAGGGAGGGGCTGGAGGGGTGGTTCAGCAGTTGTGGTGGTTGCCTGGCATGCGCAAGGACATGGGTTCGAGCCCCAGCACCATGTACACAATGAAGTGTCAGTGCAACGAAAGCCACATGAAAAACTAAATAAAATTGATTCTTTCTCTCTCACTTTCCCTGTCTCTCTTAAAAAAAAAAAAGTTTTAGGGAGAAGATGAAATAACAGAAATTTATATAGGTTTTTTTTTTTTTTTTTTTTTTTTTTTTGGGTCTATACTGGATATTGAATCCAGGGGTCTTCTACCACTCAGCTATGTCCTAAGCCCTTTTTATTTATTTATTCATTTATTTTGAGACATGATCTTCTATGTTGCTGAGGCAGACTTACAACTTGGAATTCCACCACTATCTCCTGAGTAGCTACTGGTATGTACCACTGCACCCAACTGATAGTCATTTTGAACAGAGGGGAAATATTTTTTATTAAATAAAAAAGTGAAGCTTTTCTTTCCTTTTTTTTTTTTTTTTGAGTCAATTTTTGTTTTTAATCTAGTTTTTATTTTTTCCTCCATTAAGTTGTATATGTGGTGCTGCCGGGGATTGAACCCAGGTCCTTGAGCATGCCAGGCAAGCACTCTATTGCTGAGCCACTTCTCTAGCCCTAAATGTGAAGTTTTTGATAAAGGTAAAATTTTAACACCTTGAACTGTTTAACTAAAAGGAGTTTTTTGGTTTTGGTTTTTTTTTTTTTTGTTTTGTTTTGGGGTAAAGAATTTTTAAAATGAAAGTTGGGATGTGACAAAAGTCTACAAAGGGTAAGATAGTCTAGAATTCTGCCAATGTTTGTGGCACTTAACTTAGGATACATGGTGTATGAAAGGAATCTCTTGACTGTTTACCTTTGTTAGGTTCGTATTCAAGAGACTCAAGCTGAGCTTCCCCGAGGAAGTATCCCCCGAAGTTTGGAAGTAATCTTGAGGGCTGAAGCTGTGGAGTCTGCTCAAGCTGGTGACAAGTGTGACTTTACTGGGACACTGATTGTTGTGCCTGACGTCTCTAAGCTTAGCACACCAGGTCTGTAATCTATGGCTCAAATTTAACAAATTCTTGCTTCTCCTATCTTCTTGTCTTTTTGGATGCCAATCAAAGGATGAACAAGGAAGTGTTATGAGAATAAAAAATTGATTATGCTCTTCTGGAAGTTTTCAGAGTTTATTAAAAAAAAAAAAAAGGTCATGGCTTTGTTTTATTTGAGCAGTATCGATTTCCAGCACCTATAGTATTTGAAATGGCTATCATTTTAATCTTTCAGGAGCACGTGCAGAAACGAATTCCCGTGTCAGTGGTGTTGATGGATATGAGACAGAAGGCATTCGAGGGCTCCGGGCTCTTGGTGTTAGGGACCTGTCTTACAGGCTGGTCTTTCTTGCCTGTTGTGTTGCACCAACCAACCCAAGGGTGAGTTTTTTTGTAGTGCTGGGGATTGGACTGAACTCAGGATCTTGAACAAGTTAGAGAAGTACTATAACACTGAGTTACATCCCTTATGGTGAATCTTAAAAAAAAATGGCAGAGCTTGACAAAGAGTTCCCTTGAAACTGCCACCAAGTTAATAGTCTTCTGAAACAGCATACTATCTAGTCAATGATGAAAAGTAGAGGGTTGGGTAGAGATTGATTCTTTGGTTTTAAAACCAAATGTTTTCATGTCTTTCTGACCTTGAGGAGAAGCCTTGTAAAGGTATGTATTATCTATGTTTTTTTGTTTTGTGTAAATATCATCTGTCTTGCTCCTGGAGGAAGTACAGATAAAAAGATTAGTAATATGGAAAGTAAAAGTAAATTGCTATTTTGCTTTTTTTTTTTTAAACGGACGGTGAGACAGAAATGAGTGAATCAGTTTTATTTAGTTTTTCATGTGCCTTTCATTGCTTCAATACTTCATTGTGTACATGGTACTGTGCTTTGAACCCAGGTCCTTGCACATGCCAGGGAAATGCCATAACCTCTGAGCCACCGCTCCACCACATAAGTTGCTGTTTCTGAGAGTGATAAGTTGATTCTGTGCCTTTTTTTTTTTTTTTTTTTTTAAAGGCGAGAGACAGTGAGTGAGAGAGAATCAATTTAGTTTTCATCTGGTTTTTTTGTTGCTCTGACACTTGGTTGTGTATGTGGTGCTGGGATTTTGGGATTTGAACCCAGATCCTTGTGCATGCCAGGCAGGTACCGTAACCACTCCAGCCCTTGATTCTGTGTCTTGAATGGGAGTTTGGGAAATAGCCCAGTACTGAAAGAGAGGAAAGAATACAATATTCTGTGACTTCATTTTTTTCTTCTAACATTCAACTATGTTTCATCTCTTGAAGTATCCAGATACATTTATAGAGGGACATAAAACAATGGTGGTAACTTTTTTTTCTTTTTAACTCACCAGACAAATGTTAAAAACCTTAAGTATTTTAATTAACTGAAGCTTACAAGTTAAGGGGATTTTTGCTTTGGGGAGTGTTTTTTTGTGGTGCTGGGGATCAAATCCATGGCTTCATATACCAGGTATGTTCTCTACCACTGAGCTATGTCCCCCAACCCATTTTATTTTTATTTTGAGATAGTGTCTCTTTTAAATTGCCCAGGCTGGCTTCCAACTTGCAGTCCTCCTGCCTTAGCCTCCCTCATAAATGGGATTACAGACTTGTGACATCATTCCTGGGTTGGTATTTACTTTTTCTAGAAACCCTTTATAGTTGATAAATTGTGAAGTTGACCTCCTGAGCTATATTTTGCTTGTAGTGAAGTTTATTCTCCATTATACTGTTTTGGCTGCTGCTATACTAATAATTTTGTCCTTATTTCTCTACTTCTCAGTTTGGAGGGAAAGAGCTCAGAGATGAGGAACAAACAGCTGAGAGTATTAAGAACCAAATGACTGTGAAGGAGTGGGAAAAAGTGTTTGAAATGAGTCAAGATAAAAATCTGTATCACAATCTTTGTACCAGCCTGTTTCCTACTATACATGGTAAGAGTTATATCTGTACACAAACTTGGAATCCAAATAATGATTATAAAGAACAACAAGTAATTTCTTAAAGTGCATAGATCAGATCATGAAAGTTTTTAAATGGGTTTAGAAGAAGTCATTTACAAAAGGACAAGTACAGTTTCACTTAACCTGAGATACTGGGCATTCTAAGACTAGACAAATTCATAGAGACAAAGTAGTTAGAGTTATCAGGGGCTGGGGATACTTGGGGGAAAATGGAGAGTTATTCAAAGGATAGCATTTCTGTTTAGGATCTTGAAAATGTTCTGGAAAGGAGTAGTGGTGACAGTTATTCAAATAAAGTAGTTAATGCTTCTGAACTACACACTTAAAGATGGCTACAGTGGTAAACTTTATATCATGTATACTTTACCACAATTTTTTTTAAAAAGTCATTTAATATTTTTCTGGCCTTATGGCAGAATTGCACTAGACTAATCTGGTTTTGCTTTATTAAAATTTTCATATTTCATGATGTTTTTGTTTATTTACATCATCTATGTCTTTGGCAGTTTCTTTTGTGTTTTCCTGACTCAGTTGCTAGCTGCTCACAGTCATTAAATCTACTTTGTTGAAGGATATGAACAAATGTGGGAGCCATGATGTTTTATCCTTGAATTGGTCTATCAGTATTTTCTATATATAGGTAGGGTTATGGAAAGAACTCCTAACATTGTATTTCTCTTAGGTATGTATTTTTAAGTTAATTATTTTTTTCCCATTTGTTCAATGGAACAGCTGAAACCTTTTATGTTAATCCTTCATGGATTTTAGAGTGTCTTCTCATAGTGAGTGGGTGTAACTTTTTCATTAATGCAACATAGTCTTACATAGTGAAGGGATTCGTTGTTACATATTCATACATCTGCATGTAATAATAATGTAACTTGAAACCAGTTCTTAACCAGGATTCCTCACAACCAACTACTACTCCCTGATCTGCATTCCCATCCCCATTACAGATACTATTGTATATATACATATATAATAAATTTCTTTAAAATTTTCTAGTTTTAAATGCCTGTATGAGTATTTAGCTTTTCAGGGGAGTAAAGTTTACCTTACACTATTTATAGCTTCCCTTCTTCCTCCCTATCCTCCCTTTTTCTCTTCCGCCTTCATAACTAAACTTCCCCCAGATCAGGATGTTAACATTTTTGTGCTGCTTCCTTCTACCTCCTAAATTAATCTCTTGCTGCAAAACTTGAAAATTTAGGGGCTTAAAACAGCAAATATTTCAACAGTCCATGGGTAAGAGTCTGGGAGAGGGGCTGGAGTGGTGGCTCAGTGGTTGTGGTGCTTGCCTGGCATGCCTGAGCATGCAGGTTCAAACCCCGGCACCATATACACAATGAAGTGCCAGAGCAGTGAAGGCCATATGAAAATGAAATAAAAATGATTTTTTTCTCTGTCTCTCACTGTCCCTCTCTCAAAAAAAAAAAAAAAAAAAAAAAGTCTGGGAGAGCCTTAGCTAGGTAGTGCTGGCTCAGGGTCTTTCATCATGAGACGGTATTTAAGATGTCAGCAAGGCCTGTAGTCATCTGAATACTTGATTGGAGGCTGGAGGTACCACTTCACAAAAGGGCTTACTGAAATAACTTACCAGTTGGTGCTAAGTGTTAACCAGAAGCTTAAGTCCTTACCAAACAGATCTATCCAGTAGGGCTATGTGAATATCTTCACAACACAGCAGCATGCTTCTTCCAGAGCATATGATCCAAGAGAGCAAATTAAGGAGGAGGCAAAATGCCATCTAAGACCTAATCTCAGAATTTTTAGACCTTCATGTCCACCATGTGAATTTGTTAAAATCAAGTCCATAATTCCATCCCCTACTCAATAGGAGGAGAATAGGGTTCCATCTCTTAAAATGAGGAATATCTAAGAATTTGTGGAGTGTTTAAAACCACCACACTCTTAACATTTTCTTTCGTAGATCATAAGTCAGAGAAATAAGTTTGCGGTCAGTTTTTCTCCCCACTGTACAGGGGATTGAACCCAGGAGCACACTGCCACTGAGCTAGCCCAACACTTCCACCGCACCACTGTCCTCAGGGTCTTGGTATATTGTCAAGGCTGAGCTCAAGCTTACTCTCCTCTTGCATTGCTAGGATTACAAGCATTGGCAAGAGTGCCCAGCCTGTGGGATGGATTTTTAATTTTCTATTTTTAAGGAATGGTTTATATAAATTTGCCTAGAACTTTTTTGGTAGAATTCAAGTTTAGAAGCAGCTGTAATTTGTATGCATCATCTTATTTTATGTTTATTTCTTTATATATTTATTTATATCATTATATTAATATATAATATATAATTATATTTTTATATTATGTATATTATATTTTTATATCACTTCAGTTAATGTGTATTTATTTAGTGCTGGTTACTATAGGTGGTACAAAGGAAATGTCTTAAATGTCTTAAAACTTCAGATTAGGGCTGGAGCGATGGCTCAGTGGTTATGGCACTTGCCTGGCATGCGCGAGTACGAGAGTTTGAACCCCAGCACCACGTACGCAACTAAATGTTGGAGAGCGGAAGTCATATGAAAAATTAAAACTTCAGATTCTTTTTTTTTTTTTTTTTTAAAGAGAGAGGGACAGCGTGAAAGAGAGAAAGTCATAGTCATTTTAAGTTAGTTTTTCAAGTGGCTTTCGTTGCTCAGAGACTGTTGTGTACGTGGTGGTGGGGTTTGAACTCACGCATGCCAGGCAAGCAAGTGACTGCTGAGCCACCGTTCCAGCCCCCAAACTTGAGATTCTTGATGGAACCATAGAACTGCCATTAGAAAGAACCAACAAATGGACTGCAGGTATAGCTCAGTGGTAGAGTGCTTACCTAGCATGATGTGCAGGGCCTTGAGTATAATCCCCAACACCACCAAAAACTAAAAAACAATTAGCAAATGTGGTGGGCTATGGTGGACGTGGTTCATTTATGGAGAGAAATTTTTGAGAGTTAAGGGATAGGAAAGGCTTTGCGTAGGAAGTAGGACTTAATGTAAAAGGAGAGGCCCTTAGGATTGTGAGCATCAGCACCTGTGACATTGTGCGACTACGTTGGCACAGTAGCTGAGTAAGTCCACAGACCCAAGAGCCCAGATCAGAAGTCAGGTATTTTACCTGGCTTTTGATTTACTTCTGTTTTGCTTTTTGGCAGAACGTACTTTGGTAGTTTTCTTTAGTATTGTTTGCCTTTATATCAAAAAATAAATCATCCATAGTTTCTTTTTCATTTCAGGCAATGATGAAGTAAAGCGGGGTGTGCTGCTGATGCTTTTTGGGGGTGTTCCAAAGACAACAGGAGAAGGGACTTCTCTTCGAGGGGACATAAATGTTTGCATTGTTGGTGATCCAAGTACAGCTAAGAGCCAGTTTCTTAAGTAAGTGCTTGCCTGAGGTAGTACAGGAAAAACTGTGTAGTTCCAGGCTTGCTATGCTACCAAGAATGTAGTCGGTATGACTTTACTAGAGTGGGATGAGTATAAATTATGACTCTGTTGCATATATGATGTTCATAGATTAAATACTGTTAATTTTTTTAAATAGGATGTGATATCTTACAATTTTTTAAAATAGGAAAAAATCGCCCTTAATGCTAATTTTATATACAATTCTTACTAATCTTTCTATGTCTTTGTATACAAAATCTTTGCTTAAAAATCTTTGAATACATGAATTTATATTTTCCTTATTGTATCTCACACTATACTTTATTGTTGTTTTAAATTTTAATTTACCGTAAAGTTTTCCATGTTTATTTTCAGTTTTTTTTTTTTTCATTAGAGTACTAAAACTTAACAAAATCATTTTCTGTTATTGGACAGTGTAGCAAATCATTATTTGTTATAATGATCACAGATAGTGATACAGGGAACATTATACATTTTAATTTTCTTGTTTCATTTGGGCAAAGTCCTTGGTACATGATTGCTGAGACTAAGAATATAGACTTTTGGGGGTGGGTACTGGGGATTGAAACTAGTAGTGCTTAACCACTGAGCCACATCCCCAGTCCTTTTTATTTTTAGGTTTCTTTCTTTCTTTCTTTCTTTCTTTCTTTCTTTCTTTCTTTCTTTCTTTCTTTCTTTCTTTCTTTTAAAGAGAGGGAGACAGGAAGAATCAATTTTATTCATTTTTCATTTGTTTTTTGTTTCTCCAACACTTCATTGTATATGTGGTGCTGGTGTTCAGACCTGGGTCCTCATGCATGCCAGGCAAGTATGTAACTGCTGAGCTACCACTCTAGCTCTTTATTACTTATTACGAGACAGGATAAAGAAAAATCCTTCATCAGGTTTAGGACAGTGTCTTCTGTTCCTAGTTGAGTTTCTGTCATGTAAGGGTAAGGGGTTTTGTCAGGTGCTTTTTCTACATTTATCTAAGTTACTGTTTGATTCTTACCCTGATTAATATAGCATTTTGATTTTCAGATGTTAACTAATCTTGAACTTTTAGAATAAATCTCACTTCTAGTTTTGTCTTATAGCTTGTTTTGAATTGTCAAGTCTTCTAATAGCTTTCAAGTTGTTAAAACTTTTCATCTTCCATTTCACAGAAGTTTGTTTTTGTTTTTTTTTTAATTGCATTTAAAAGCCAAAGGAGATCAGTCTTCCCATTCATTCTGTGGCAAATCTGGGGGTATTTTTGTTTTCGATTTTTGTTTTGTTTTCCTTTGGTACTAGGGATTTAACTCAGGGGTGCTTAACCACAAGCTACATCTCTAACACTTTTTAGCTTTCATTTTTCAAGCAGGGTCTGATTATGAGTGGCCTCAAAGTTGGGCTCCTCCTGCCTCAGCTTCCTAAGTCACTAGGATTACAGGCATGAGCACCTGTGGCATGTCTTTATGAATTGCTTAAGCTCTCATATGTTCTTTCAGAAATTTAAACTGTGTTTGTTAACATGACCTGTCAGCTGATATTCCTAGAAAGGGTGCTGCATAGTCCACGTATTAATGAGTCTTTATATGATAACCTTGAACAGGCATGTGGAGGAGTTCAGCCCCAGAGCCGTCTACACCAGTGGCAAAGCATCCAGTGCTGCTGGCTTAACGGCAGCTGTTGTGAGAGATGAAGAATCTCATGAGTTTGTCATTGAGGCTGGAGCTCTGATGCTGGCTGATAATGTAAGCATATTTTATTCTTGAATGTAAAGAAGTCAAAATGCCCCTTACTCTATCAGTAAAGGTCTGTGGTTTCTAGTAAAAATATACCCTAAAAAAAAAAAGCATTTTTTAGTACCTAGTTCAGTGGTACTAATTTAGAATTAATTGGGATTATTGTCATTAAGCTTCCCTAGAATGTGATAACTTGTTCTGAACACACGTGATTGCTGTGATTAGGCAGCTTTTTTTTTTCCATTTGTAGGTTGTGAGATCTTTATCTGTGCATAGGCACAGATTGCATTTTGTGTGTTTGACATTGATCAGTTAGCAGTTAGATCTATGAATACATATAAGATACAGTTATGCAGGCTTGTATCATATTTTACTTGCCTCCTTCACTTTCCCAGCCTAAAATTAACGATGAGGGGATCCTAGGGTATATTAATACCAAGGCTTTTGCGTTTTCAGTGTTGAGTAAACATACAGTTAAGTGTCTATTTTTAGTTTTGCTCTTAGTTTTAAGTGAATCAAGTTTTTGTTCATTCTAGCTTTAAAAAGGAATTGTGAATATTTAATCACCTATTTTCTATGTTTTGGAGAATGGAAAAGTCTCTGAGATAGCCAAGTGTGAGTTGGTTATTTTAGAGCTGTAAGGCAGTTTCTTACGGTAGGTCTGTTTGGTTACAGGGTGTGTGTTGTATTGATGAATTTGATAAGATGGACATACGGGACCAAGTTGCTATTCACGAAGCTATGGAACAGCAAACCATATCTATTACTAAAGCAGGAGTGAAGGTATGTGTGTCTTCTTTCTGTTCTACTGCATCATTCCTTAGCCTTGCAGATTAATGTAGTACTAGAGAAATTTACGTGGATTTATTGTGGTACTAGAGAAATTCACCTGGATAAAATTTAGTAATTCAAGACATAATCCTCTTCACTAAAATGGAAAATACAGCCCTGGGAACTATTAAACCAAACTGTAGATGTTGATTAGGGTCCTGTGTAAATGTTGTTGTGACAGAAAGTAGAGGGAATATTAGTAAAATTTTTAGTGATGCACTTCAAAATTGTCAAGAACAAAGCTTTATCTCTGATAAACCATGCTTTTACTTATAACAGATATAACCATTAATCCCTAGCACCATCAAAAAAAAAAGATCAACAGATTATTTAAATTAAAATAATTAAGTACAGTATTATAACCAATTTTGGAGAGAATCTGAATTTTTTCAAACAAAGCATTCAAGTAGTTAAGAAAAATGTAAATAGTATAAAATATAAATTATAAAGAAAAGTCTTCCTATGCAGCTCTCAGCCCAGTAGGTACTGAGATTAATGTGTCAAATAAGTCTCTTTCAGTAATATTTGACACCTTAGTAAATAAATACATGTAGCTTGTTCCTTGCTTATTTAACTCCATAGATTTTGGCAATCTTCTATACCAAGGCATAGTAGGTACCTTTGGGTTATTATTATATTTTGGTATTCGGTTATCTGTACCACAGTTTGGTTCTTTAAACTCTGGTAAAGTGAGATTTAGGTCATTTTCAGTCTTTTTTTGTATAACAAACAATATTATAGTAAATATCTGTTCTTTGTTTTTTGGTTTTTTTTTTTTTTTAAGAGAGAGAAAGGGAGAATCAATTTTACTTATTTTTTTCTTCGGGCCTTTGTTTCTCTGACACTTAGTTGTGTATGTGGTGCTGGGGTTCAAACCCATTTCCTTGCATATGCCAGGCAAGCACTCCAACCACTGAACCACTGCTCCAACCCCCTATAGTAAATGTGCTTGAACACAGCTTCCTGTACCTAGCTGTAAGATAATTGCTGACAAACTGCTGGCTTAAAGGATATGCATATCATGCTACCAGTATTATATAGGAGGGCCTATTTGTTGCACTGCATGTTATCAGACTTTACCTTTTGATGATCTGGTAAATGAAAAATGGTTTCTCATTATTTTGGCTTGCATTTAGTTAATTATGAGTAAGTAAAGCTTTTTGTTGTATGTTAATTTGCTAGTTCAAGTTGCTTTGTAAATTTCACAGTTCTTTCTTTTGTGTCAGGCTACTTTAAATGCCAGGACATCCATTTTGGCAGCTGCAAACCCCATCAGTGGACACTATGACAGGTCAAAGTCATTGAAACAGAATATAAATTTGTCGGCTCCAATCATGTCCCGATTTGATCTCTTCTTTATCCTGGTGGATGAGTGTAATGAGGTAACTATGTGAACTGTTGCTCCGAGCTTTCATTTATATTTCTAGTTTGAACAATTGAATGAGACAAGGCTGAAAGGTAACTGCTCAACTGGTTCATGTTCATTGACCTTTCATTTTCTCTCAGGGTGGCATGGAATTAGACAAAGGGTATGGTAATCAGCTCCAAAACAGTCATTTGAATCGCTGGTGTTAAGGAGTATTGAGTTTTTGGTTTGTTATTTCTTTAAAATTTTCACAAGAAAAAAGAAAAAAATCTCAGTAGACTCCCAACCACACTATGACTTTCATAAATTTCTGTTGTTGTTTTAGTTGGGCACAATAGCATATGCCATTATAATCCCAGCCACCCATGAGGTGGAGGAAGGGGAATCTCAAGTTCAAGGCCAGACTTGACAACTTAAGACCCTGTCTCAAAGTAAAAAGGGCTGGGGACTTATCTCAGTGGTAAAGTAACCCTGGGCTCAACCTCCCCAGTACAAAGTTTTTTGTTTATTGTTTTTTTTTTTTTTTTAAAGAGGAACAGTGAGAGAGAGAGAATTAAATGTTATTTAGTTTTTCGTGTAGCTTCTGTTGCTTTCATACTTTGTTGTGTATGTGGTGCTGGGGTTCAAACCCACGTCCTTTAGCTTACGAGACAAACACTGTGACCGTGAGCCACCGCTCCAGCCCCAGAGATCATTTTTTTTGTTATTGTTTTGGTTTAGTTTTCTAGTCACTTGAAAACACTGGTACGCTAGCCAGGCATGGTGATGCATGCCTGTAATCCTAGAGGCTCGGAAAGCTGAGGCAGGAGGATCACAAGTCCAAATCCAGCCTCAGCAACTCTAAAGCTCTAAACAACTTAGGAAGACCCTGGCTGAAAAATAAAAAATGAAAGAAAAAAAAAAAAAACAAAACAGGCTGGAGATGTGGCTGAGTTGAGTCCCTGGTACCAGAAAAAGACTGGATTGCCAAAGAGATTTTTTTTCCAAATCATGAGTCATTTGTTGTTTTATTTTTTTCTTATCAAGTTGCTGAATATATAATACTTTTTTCCTGTCTGATTATGTGATAGTTTTAAGATTGAGTGAAATCCCCAGACCTCCCCACAAAAAATTGAGTGAAAAATTCTAGAGTTTTTTATACTTAGAGATTAACATTACACAGCTCAGATGGGCACAACCACAAAGTAACAATGTTTAGGAGCTAATATTGGAAGTTGTGCTTTTAATTGCTGAGTATGGAGGTCTTCCATTTCATTAAGCACAGTGTACAACTCTTGCTTCTAAGCAGTGGATGGAACTTCAGAAATCATCTTTAATAAAATTTCATCATGATTGTTTGGACCGCTTGTTTTGTTTTCTTCACAGTGCATAGATGTATTTAACCCCCAGATAATTGGGACTTGACTCATATTT
Organism: Aplodontia rufa; assembly: GCA_004027875.1. Lineage (NCBI taxonomy): Eukaryota > Metazoa > Chordata > Mammalia > Rodentia > Aplodontiidae > Aplodontia > Aplodontia rufa. Next base: position 22,478 of record PVKS010011414.1, on the reverse strand, counting down.
CTGTTTGTACATAACTTATTAAATTAGTTTTGTTAGCAGAGGAGATCAAGTTATAAACCTTTAAACTTTTTAGTTAGAAATAATTTAAAGCTTGGGGCTGGAGCTGTTGCTCAGTGGTTATGGCGCTTGCCTGGCATGCAGAAGGATGCAAGTTCAAACCCCAGCACCATGTACACAACGAAGTCTCAGAGCAATGAAAGCTACATGAAAAACTGAATAAAATTGATTCTCTTTCACTGTCCCTCTGTCTTTAAAAAAAAGAAAAAAGAAAAAGAAATAATTTAAAGCTTAAAGAATTGCAAAAAATAGTTTTCTCAGAAATGTACATAATAATTCAGTGTCTATTTGAGATTGTTTTTAACTATAAATAATTTCTTGTTACCTAGGGTAGTGTGGAGTGGCTATCACTGTGTCTGACAAGTGATTTTTCTTATTTTGAATTAGGTTACAGATTATGCCATTGCCAGGCGTATAGTAGACTTGCATTCGAGAATTGAGGAATCAATTGATCGTGTCTATTCCCTTGATGATATCAGGAGATATCTTCTCTTTGCAAGACAGTTTAAACCCAAGGTAACCTGCCCTTCTGAACTGGAATAAGGCATTAGGCCTAGAATGTGTATTAAAGTGAGATTTAAACAAATGAGTTATATGGAAATTAACTGAACCTGTATTTTTTTATAGTAAATTTTAAAAGGTTTGTATTGTTTCTTTGAACAGCAATTTATTTCTTAAGAAAGGGGATTATTTTTTAATCTGAATAGTTCTATTTGTGTTGTAAGATGTTAATATTCTTATGGGAGAAGAGTTTTGAAAAACTGAACAAACTAGAACATCTTTATTTCAGCCATTATTACCAAGAATCTTTGAAATGTTTGCCTAAATCATTAAATCATTAATGTAGTAAATGCTCTTAAATCTTTTTCTTTTCTTTTTTCTTTTTAAAGAGAGAGGGACAGTGAGAGAGACAGAGGAAGAGAGAAACAACTTTTTTTAGTTTTTCACATGGCCTTAGTTGCTCCAACACTTACTTATGTACGTGGTGCTGGGGTTTGAACCCGGGTCCTCGTGCTTGCCAGGCAAGCGCTGAAACTGCTGAGCCATATCGCTCCAGCCCTTAAATCTTTTTCTTAAGAAACATTGGATTCCCCTAGGCTGTTATGAATATGAATTATTGTTTTCTAGTAATTTATGTAGTTCATTGGACGGAATCTGCACAGGATCCAGAATCCTGAACTGGACATTTATTTTTAAAAATAAACCTTCACAAATCAAAGGGATAGGGCTGGAATGGTGGCTCAGCAGTTATGTTGCTTGCCTGGCATGTGTGAGGACTTGAGTTCGAACCCTAGCACGACGTACACTGTGAAGTGTCAGAACAACAAAAGCCACATGAAAAACTAAATAAAAATTGATTCTCTTTCTCACTTTCCCTCTATCTCTCTTAAAAAAAAAAATGAAGGGATACAAATAGGAAATGAAGACCCCAAACTATCTCTGTTTGCTAATGACATAGTCGTATCTTTCTAGAATACCCAAAAAACTCTACCGGAAGACTTGTAGGCCTTATAAATAAATTCGGCAAAGTTCCTGGGTACAACAGGCATAAATCATAGCTTTTCTATACTCCAATAGTGGTTTTGAGGAAGAAATGAGAACTATTGCACTCATAATCTTGAAAAAAAAGTACTTGGGAATTAATCTAACCAAAGAGGTTTAAAAAAACCTCTATGATGAAAATTATAGTACCCCGAAGAAATTGAAGAAGACCTTAGAAGATGGAGAGACTTCTAAAATCTTGGATAGACAGAATTAATATTGTCAAAATAGCCATATTACAAAAAGCAATAAATATACAGATTCAATTCAGTCCCCATCCAAATACCAATGACAGCCTTCACAGAATTAGAAGCAATAATTCTTAAATTCATTTGGAAGAACAAGAGAGCCAGAATAACCAAAGCAATACCAAGCAAGAAAAACGATATAAGGAGCGTTTACATTACCTGATCTGAAGTTAGACTGTGGAACCATAGAAACAATAATAGTGTGTATGGTATTGGCATCAAAACATTTCTAAAGACCAATGGAGGGGCTGGAGCAGTGGCTTGGTGGTTATGGTGCTTGCCTAGCATGCACAAGTTCATGGGTTCAAACCCCAGCACCACATACACAATGAAACGTCGGAGCAAAGAAAAACATGAAAAACTAGATTAAAAAAAAAAAAGACTTTCTCTATCTCACCGTCCCTCTATTTAAAAAAAAACAAAAACAGTGTAACAGAGTAGAAGACACAACAAGAAACCCACATACATAGAGCCATCTAATACTTGAAAAGGGTGCCAAATATATCTTGGAGAGAAGACACCGTTTTTAACAGATGGTTCTGGGAAAACTGATTAACTTCATACAGAAAAATGAAACTGACCCTATCTCTCAACCTGCACAAATGTCAAATTAAATGGATCAAAAACTTAGGAATTAGACCAGAAATGTTGGCAGCTGTTAGAAGAAAACAGAGGCGGGACTGGAGTGGTGGCTCAGCTGCAATTACAGCGCTTGCCTGGTGAGTTCAAACCCCAGCACCATGTACACGAAAAAGTCTCCAGAGCAATGAAAGCTACGTGCAAAACCTAATAAAAATAGTTTCTCTTTCTCTCACTGTCCCTCTCTCTTTGAATAAAGAAGAAAACAGAGTCAGCACTCCATCATATAGGGGCAGGTGCTGACTTCCTTAATGAGACCCCTAAAGGAAACAAGAACATGAAGGGAGAATCTACAGAACGGAAGAAATCTTTGCCACCTACTTCATCAATACAGGATTAATATCCAGAACATGCAAAGAACTCAAAAAACTTAAATACACAGGAGTCAGTAAATGGACAGAAGAACTAAAGAGAAACTTCTCAAAAAGAAGAAACATAAATATCCAACAAATCTATGAAAAAATGTTCAGCACTTATAACAGTCAAGGAGATGCAAATTGAAAAGACCCTTAAGATTTCATCTTATTCCAGTCAGAATGGCATTGTTAAAAGAATAAAATCAAATGGTTGTAAGGGTGTGGGGAAAAGGTTCACTTGCACGTTGTTGGTGAAACAGACAAGTACAACCACTGTAGAAAGCAGTATGGAGATAACTCAAAACACTAGGGTTGTACTGAGTATGGTGGCGCACACCTGTGATTCCAATGGCTCAGACGCTGAGGCAGGAGGAATGCAAGTTCAAAGCCAGCCTCAGAAACTTAGCGAGACCCTGTCTGAAATATAAAATAAGAACTGGGAATATGGTTAAGCACCTCTGGATTCAGTCCCTGATACCAAAAGAAAAAACTAGGGATGGAACCGTAATACGACCCAGCTTTCCTACTCCTCACTATTCCTGAAAGAACTAAAATAAGCTTATTATAGCAATACAACCACCTGGGTGTTTATAGCAGCACAATTCACAATAACTAAGTTATGGAATAAACTGAAATGCTTGTTAGTAGTTGAGTGGATTAAGGAATTGTGGTATATATACACACATGCACATACACAGTGGAGTTCTGAGCCATAAAGAAGAATGAAATGATGGCATTTGCCAGTAAGTGGATAGAAATGGAGAATATCATGCAGTGAAATAAACCACACTCAAAAAATCAAAGGTTGAAGGTTTTTTCTCATGTAGAAGCTAGAGTAAAATAAAAGGAAAGGGTAGTGTATCAGAAATATACAGGGAAGATTAGTATTGTAGGACATTGAAGAGGCAGAGTGGAAGGATGGGAGAGGGGAGACTATGCAAAATATAAATGTCACAGGGAATTTCCCCTTTATGTATAAAGAAACAATGAAATATGTGCAGATGAGCAAAAGAAAGTCTAACAGAGTAGAAGAGGAAAAAGGCGAGGACGAGGGAAAATGGGATTGTGAACTGAAATAAAATTTCATGCATGTATGATTTTGATGGGATGAACCCAACTACTATGTATAGCTATAAAGTTCTAATAGAAATAAATACATAAATCTCTATAGTATGCATCTCTTGTTGTCTGGCTTGACTATAGAGAATTATCCTTAGCTGCTAATTTTCCATTACTTTCACTTATTATTCATGATACTTTGCTGGCTTCACTGTCCTGAAAGAAATTCAGTCAGGTAAAACAAAGGCTTATGAGTGACTTTTGTGTGAAAAGCATGTTTTCCATAACTATATATTGGTCCCTTTGTAGCCTTGGCATGCTTCATTAATATGCTGAGTTCCTTGCTCTGAAAAACAATCTTTTGGTTATAAGACTTACTGAAATAGCTGATATATGTATGTTGACTGTTTTCCCCCAAAGACAGCGTGAGTTAAATATTTGAGTTTCAAGGATAATCTGAGCATTAATTTATTTAATGAGCTTTGGTATCCTGAGGTATAAAAGGTATTTCAACTTACTCTATTGCTTCAGCTTATTAAACTGCTGGGGGCCTGCCCCAGCTGAACACTTTGGTCCCTGAAGGAGGAGTGGAGTAGGTGTGGAGGGACAACTTGAACCTCTGGAGCAAGTTGCAAGTAGACACAGTTCCCTGCTTGAGTAAAATGCTGTCTGTTTTTTATTGTTGAACTTTTTTTAGACAGGTGCACAAATAAGACTTTCATTATCTGCTTCATTATACAATTCTCTCTTCAGTTTCCCAGGAAACTTAAAGTATTAACCATTAGTACAATTTATGTCTTCGACCTTCTCACCACATAGACCATATGTAACTAATTGGTATAAACTGTTGCTTTTTTCCTTCAGAGAGTTCTTTAAACCATTGCCTCATTTGATAAGAGAAGCATTGGAAGTTTTCTATGCTATATTAATCTAGATATCCTGTCTTTAGCATAAGTGAAAACTTTTCTTATTAGCTAGGGACCAAATGTAACTATTTGGTTCAAACTGTTTCAGAACACAAGACAAAAAATTATCCACTTTATCATACATAAAGTCATGGTCAGATCCTCATAGACTGTTTCATGGACTGCACAGAGAAGCCTTATTATCCAAAAGAATAATAGCATTCTTTAGTTCTTTAAACCTCCTTTGATCAAGCACTTTTCCAGTTTCGTCTCCCTGTTTTTATTCAGAGGTTACTTAATTAGCTAGACTATGTTATAGGCTATTATACCCATGTATCCTATTAACTGCTGATCTAAAACTATTTTGTCATTGTGACCTTACTAGATATATTATAGTTATCCTAGGTCCTATAATTGTTAATTCTATAAAATATTTGTGCCTCCTATTCTGTGGACTAAGAAGTTAAAATCTAACTTCTGCAAAGACAAAGGCAAACGTGTCTTAATTACTGCTAAGGAGTTAAAACTCCACCTCCCACAAGAACAGGAAAGATAAACATGTGTTTCTGTAGATGTTTCATGTATTACAATTTCTTTGTTCCTTAGTTCTAATTATTTTCCTTTTCTAGATCCAATTTTATTTTAAAGTCAGTATAGCTTTATTTTCCATGATTTCTTTATGTGTTATTACCAGTACCCTTCTCAACAATCCGCAACAGTTGTTTGAGTAATGAAATTCTTATAACAATCAGAAAGTTTCCAGTTTAAGTAAATTCATAATACATATAATCACTAGACACAGCCAGTTCCTAGAAGGGATGGAATGTCAGCTTTGCCAGGCCCTTCCCCAAGTCTGGACTTTGTCAGACAGAAGCTTGGTGGACATTTTCTTCTCCATTAAACATCATTTAGAAATGGTCATTTTCTTAAATTCAAAGTCTGCTATCTTCATGTTCTTAAAATTAGTATATAGAATTCCCAGGTCATCTTAGTATTAGTTTTTGTAGTGATTCATTTGTCAGTCGCTTTAAAGTTTCAACCCTCAAATCCCCAAAATGTTTCTATCTGGATTGCTTTTAAACTTATGTGAATGTATGTATGTCTCATCTAATAGAATTGTTTCTCTAACTTCACTGCTCTTTTGAAACAGATTTCTAAAGAGTCAGAGGACTTCATTGTGGAACAGTATAAACGTCTCCGCCAAAGGGATGGTTCTGGAGTGACCAAGTCTTCATGGAGGATTACAGTGCGACAGCTTGAGAGCATGATTCGTCTCTCTGAAGCTATGGCTCGGATGCACTGCTGTGATGAGGTATCAAAGTTACTTTGACATGATGAAAAGAAATTATTTGTTGGCTTTTAGACATGATTTTATTTTTAGTTCATCCTACAATTATTTGCAGATTTATTTTTATGTAACTATTGCGTGCTTACAGGATACATGACCATGAGAATTTTTTACTTTTAAGAAGATTGCTGTTGGGGGTGGCTCAGTGGTTACAGTGCTTGCCTGGCATGCGTGAGGACCCAGGTTCAAATTCCAGCACCATATACACAACAAAATCACGGAGCAATGAAAGCCTCATGAAAAACTAAATAAAATTGATTCTCATTCTCTCTCTCTCTCTCTCTCTCCCTCTCCCTCTCCCTCTCCCTCTCCCTCTCTCTCCCTCCCTCTCTCTTTAAACAAAAAACCAATAAGATTGTTGTCGGGCTGGAGCAGTAGCTCAGTGGTATTGTGCTTACCTGGCACTTGTGAGGATCCAGGTTCAAAACTGAGGCACCACATACAAAACTAAATGGCAGAGCAATGAAATCAGATGAAAAACTAAATAAAATTCTCTTTCTCTCTCCCTCTCTCTAAAAAAAAAAAAGAGGGGCTGGAGTGTTGGCTCAGTGGTTATGGCGCTTACCCGGCATGCGCAAGTACACAGGTTCAAACCCCAGCACCTGCATACACAGCCAAGTGTTAGACCAACGAAAGCCATGTAAAAAACTAATAAAAATTGATTCTCTCCCTTTTTCACTGCCCTACTCTCTTAATAAAAATAAAAAGGGAGAGAGAGAGAATCAGTTTATTCAGCTCTAACCGCTGAGCCACCACTCCAGCCCCTGTCCCGTGGTCTTTTAAATTGTTCTTTGAGCCCTAGGTTCCATGGAAATGTGTTAAAATGTTGAGAGGTAGAAAAATTGTAAAATGGAAGGGCATTCAAGTGCCTAATCTATGCTTTAGCTGAAGCAGTCTTTATATTTTTTTAAATTTTAGATTAGATGTAAGATTTTGTCAAAAGGGCTTGAGTTTATTAAAAATATGTGAACATTATTGAGTTATGGTTTACATAGTGGGAAAAGTATGCCTTGGTGAATTTTTTTTTTTTTCCAATATAACATCCTTATGACTACATTTCTATTCTGGAAAGTTCCCTGGTGCTCCTTTTCAATCTTTGTTTCTTTCCTGTTTTCAAATTTTCGTATTCTATATTTTCTTCTCTTTTCTGTTTTGTTTTATTTTATTTATTTATTTATTTGGCACTGGGCATCAAACCCAGGAGCGCTGAGCTATAGCCCTAATTTTTAAAATTTTGATATAGTTGCTGAGAGTCTTGCTAAGTTGTTGAGGCTGGCCTCAAACTGATGATCCTCTTGCCTCAGCCTCTGAGTCATTGGGATTATACATGTGTACTACCATACCCAGCTGAGTTTTCAGATTTTCTGATGGGGTGTTTTACTGGATAAAGTACACTATTTGATATTCTTTGATTTGCTTAGTATTTAATGGATGCCTTTGTGAAATAAAATATGAATAAAAGCCCTGCCTTCCATTGCTGCTAATCTACTGGGAGTGAGACATGCATTTAATTAAGCATGCAAAAAATGGGAAGAATACATTTTTTTTTAAAGGAGGAAATTACGGTAGAACAGCACACAAAAGGGTACAGAGATCAGTTACTTTATTCCTTAAGAAGGAGGAAAGTTTGTGGAGATGACAATATTTAAATTTAAACCTCGGTCTAGAGAGGTGACTCAGCAGTGCTGGGTTTGAACCCCAGCCCCGTATACACAACTAAATGTTGGAAAAACTAAACCAGATGAAAAAATAGATTTTCTCTTTAACAACAACAATAACAACAACAAAAGCTAAAAAGTATTTAAACCTCATCCCTGGAATATTTCATTATAGGAGAGGCCTTGGATAGAAGACATTCCAGAATGAAAGCAGAAAGTAGAGTCAGAGCATAGGGTGTATAGAGGAGTATAGCAGAATCTACAGAGAAAAACTTGTTCACAGTAAAGGAGAATTCTAAAGATCATGATACCAACTCAGTTTTTTTTTTTTTTCCTCTCATTGTGGCATTTCTTGAGTCCCATAAAACTGGTATCCAACCAGCCATGGTGTTGCATACCTGTAATCCCAGCAACTCAGGAGGGTGAGGCAGGAGGATTGCAAGATTGAGGCCAGTTTGGACAACTTAGACCCCATCTCAGAATAAAAATCACTGGGGATACAGCTCAGTGGTAAAAGTGCCTCTGAGTTCAATCCCCAGTGCCATATACACATTTAAAAAAAAAAAAAAGGAAAGAAAAGAAACTGCTCTGTGTCTTAGGGCAATCAATCTCTGATAGTTTTTTTTAATTAGTCTTTAAATAGGTAGCAAATTCACATGATATAAAAATTGCATATATCCTACACAAACTTTTTTTAACGAAATTGAGTATCTTTGCATATGTTTAAAAGCTATTTCTGCCTTTTTTTGAGAGAGTTTATTTTTTTATCTGGTTCTATTTTTCCTTCACTTAGTTATGTATGTGGTGCTTGGGATGGAACCCAGGTCCTTGCACATGCCAGCAAACACTATATAGCTTAGTCAACTCTCTAGCCCTCTGTTACCTTTTACGTTCAGATTTTTTTGTCCATTTTTTATTAATTTAGAAATGCCTTCCTCTAAGATTATTAAGGAATTTTCCCATGATTTCCTCTAAGATGGTTTCATTGTTTACATTTAAATCATCTAAACATTGTTATTTATTCTGCTGTAAAATGAATCACTTGAATCCTATCCTTACCCCCACTCCCACCCCCATGTGGTGCTGAGGATAAAACCCAGGGTTTCACACAGCCAGGCAAGCACTCAACCACTGAGCAGCATCCCCAGCCCCTCATTTGATTATTTTAAGCCTGTTTTCCTGGTTCCAACATGATTTATTGAATAGTCTATCCTTTTAACATTGGCTTGTTATGCCTTTGTTCTGTATTATTTACTGTGTTTGCTAAGCTTTCTTTATAGACTTTCTGTTTTGCTCTATTGGGCCTGTTAGCTCCTGTTAGTTACATTGGTACCCTGATAATCAGTGGGACTTGATACTTTAAATGTAGGGTTAGGCTAGTTCTAATGAGTTATTTTCCTTTAGCAGTTAGGAAAAAAAACTTAAAATTTTTATTGCTATAACAGTACATGTGTATTAGCCCTGAAAATTGATATCTTTATGATAAATTTTACTATTTAAGAACATTATAACATTTAGTAGACTAGGACATGTTATTACAAAAATCTGAGCCACTTTAAAACAGAAACTGGTTTTTGCTTGTGCTTCGTGTCCATTCAGTCAGCAGGGGCCTTCTCTACATGCCACTCAGATTCAGGTTGACAAAAAGGCTCGGTGTTGACCTAAGTTTCCGTGAAGCCAGAAGGCTGGAAACAGAAGAGGTAGTGAGACACACACTCTCTTAACCTTCAATCCTGAAATGACACTTCTGCTCACATTTCACTGGTCAGAGAAGTTAATACAGCTATACCTAAATTTTAAGTGGCTAGAGAAGTCCCTTTCTACCAGGTCCCCAGAATGAAGAGTAAACATTTGTGAATTCTGATGACAACCGTAAGTTACCAGTATCTTTCCACTGGTCTTTTATTTCTCTCTGTAGTGCTTAAAATTTCTTTATATAATTTTTGCCTGTTCCTTTTTAATTCGGTTTTGGATATTTTGTTTTTTCTTGATACTGAAGGTAGAATCTTGCATTTCATTTTCTAAATGTCCATTTTCATTGCTGTATAATAGTGTATTGACAAACAATACAATTTATTCATTATTTTGTTAATGGACATTTAAATAGTTTTACAATTTTGGTGGTTATGAGATAACGTGTATTTGATATGTATGTGTTCATGTTTCTGTGAGTATGTATCTAGAAGTGGAATTATTTAGTAAAAACTGACAAAGTTACATCAGTTTGTATGCTCGCCTGTAGTAAGAGAGTGCTCTGCATTTCTGTTAACACTTGTCATTGTTGGTCATTTTAGCCTTGCTGGTGAGGTTATAATGCTAGTTCATGGAGTACATGTGTGATATTTATCCGTGTGATATGTCAAGAAGACTGACTTAACAGAATTACCTCATTACTGATTTAGGTCCAACCTAAACATGTGAAGGAAGCTTTTCGCTTACTAAATAAATCAATCATCCGTGTAGAGACACCTGATGTCAATCTAGATCAAGAGGAAGAGACCCAGATGGAAGTAGATGAGGGTCCAGGTAGCGTCAATGGTGAGATGTCTATTCATGACTTTTCTGGACTTAGGGGCCAAAATCTTCTCAGAGATGTCATATGGTACAAGTGCACTTGTTGATAATTGTGAAGTATATTTTAGTAAAAGAGAAAAATGGGGAAAAAATTGATAGTGTATTGTGTTGACTTTTTATAACTACAATTAAATGGTTGACATAAAACGTGAGTGTGTGTTTGTGTGTATATACACACATACGTATGCTTAGCTGGACATGGTGGCACATGCCGGTAATCCTATGTCTCAGGAGGTTGAGGCAGAGGATCACAAATTTGAGACCAGCCTTAGCAACTTATTAGCAAGACCCTGTCTCAAAAATGGCTGGGATGTAGCTCAACTGTAGATCATCCCTGGGTTCAATCTCCAGTACTACAAAAAGAAAAAAAAAAGTGTGTGTTTGCACATACACATACACTTGAAAGAAAAACAAACGATGGTATTAGACTTAAATCCTTTGGCCTCCAACCTTGGTTGTAGTATTACTCTTTTGCTCTTGAGTTTAAAATGTTTTTTCAAGCATACTATGACAGGTAACTTAATAGAATTGTTAATGCATAATGATACTGTAAATGGACTTTTGTTATATGATGAAATCTTTGTCTTCTACCTCTCATTCCTTCCAAGTTAGTATCTTCTCTATTAATACAGTTTATCAGTTTGCTTCTGATTTATTTGTAAAATTATATACTATTTTTAACTGCATGCTTATTCTGAAATTAGTATTAAATATTGATAAGGAAATATTTTATAAATATTTATAAGGAAATATTGAAGTCAAAAACAGGATTCAGGTAGTTAATTTTTTCACATAGGTCATGTTGACAGCCCTCCCCCAGTGAATGGAATCAATGGCTACAGTGAAGACATAAATCAAGATTCCACTTCCAAAGCCTCCTTAAGGCTGGGCTTCTCTGAGTACTGTCGAATCTCCAACCTTATTGTGCTTCACCTGAGAAAGATGGAAGAAGGTGAGGCTATACCTAGTGTTGCTTCTGTGCTTATTTACACAGCGGTATTTGCATAAGCCACTTTGGTTTGCAAAATATTGTATTCTGTCAAAAGAAATGATAAATTGTTACACAGGCTTTATTTTTTTTCCACTTTCTACATTTTATTTTATTTTGTTTACTTTTCTTTAGCAAAGTAAATTTATGGAGTATCAGCATAACCTGCTAGCCTGAACATTTCCCCACAAGTTGATTGTTAGAGGTTTATGAATCATTCTTATTTAATGTCCTTGGTCTACTTTAATAATTTGGAAGCAGAATTTTTGGGTCTGATAAGACACAAAGAACGACATAGGAGTAGGAGTGTATCTTAGTGGTAGATCACTCGTGTTGTGTTTGTTTGTGGTGCTGGGGATAAATGTAACTAGGGCCATACACATGCTAGGCAAGCATTCTCCCACTGAGCTAAATATACCCACAAGCCCACAAATGTTTTAAAGATGCACAGTTACTGCTGTTGGACTGGGGCAGTAGCTCAGTAGTAGAGCGCTTAACGTAGCGTGCAAATGTCCCTGGTTCCATTTATCCCCAATACTACCCAAAAAATTACTACTTCTTACAATGAGTTTATTTAAAACAGATGAACTCTCAGTATATTTATATTTGATAGAGCCCAGGATAGCTACAGTATCAAAAAAGTCATTGTAGGGGCTGGAGCCATGACTCACCAGTTATGGTGCTTGCTTGGCATGCGCGTGGATGCGGGTTCAAACCCCAGCACCACATACACAATGAAGTGTCAGAGCAACAGAAACCACGTGAAAAACTAAATAAAACTGAATCTCTCTTTCTCTTTCACACTGTCCCTCTCTCTTTAAGAAAAAAAAAAAAAAGCCATTGCAGGGGCTATAAAGGTGGTTCAGTGGCAGAATGCTTGCCTGACATGTGCGAGGACACAGCTTCGATCCTCAGTACCACATATACAACTAAGTGGAGGAAAAACAAAAACCAGATGAAAAAAATAAAATTCTGTCTCTGGAAAAAAATAAACAGGCCACTGCAAACTAGAAATGTAAGATGCTCATCTATCCATCAGTAAAGTGTGTTCTTTGAATCCCGGTACACTTCTTCCTCTTCACTGCTTTACCATGCTATTCAGTTATCACCCTGTTGTTAGCCACAAAGCAGAAGGGAAAAAATGACACAACTGAGTAGAATTTAAACTTCTCTTTGATAATTAAACTTTAGATCATTCAGTGCTAGCTTCCAGGCATACTTTGTCATCTTAGTTTGCAGTCAGTTATGGAGGAAGAGAGCCCCAAAGATTATCTTTCCTTACAGAATATTTGAACCCTGCAATTTCTGCCCATGTTTCCCTGGAACCAGTGGACCAGTGAAAGGAGAGAAGGAAAAAACAACACATCAGCTGTTTTATTCCTACTCCTTTCTCACATGAATTAAAAAGTTAGGGAGCTCATGTGGCTTTTCTGTTGTGTCTTTGTTGATGTTTTTAGTTTGTTTGTTTATTTGTTTTGTTGTTGTTTTTTCTTCTGGGCTAGGGACTGAACCCAGGTACTTTGCCACTGAATTACACCTCCAGTCCCCATGTTCTTATATTCACGTTATACTTCATTATTTTTCCCACATGCAACTAAGTTTTAAACCTAGCAAACCATTGGTGGAACAAAGATGTGATATCTCCCAGACACTGCATTCCTCAGGTAAACTCTGCTTGATCTTCTTTCCTTACCCAGTTAAGTAACTTATTTCTCAGTCCCTAAGTAATTAACTGTTCTCTAGCATAAACCACAGAAATCGCTTGCTCAAGAACTTTTGGACAAACATTGAAATTTTAGTGCCACCATAATAAAATTTTTCAAAGGCTTTATTATTAATTGCTACTTGAAGAAAATTGAATATGCATTACACTCTGAAGAAGAACTTTTGAATTGAATTTTCATCTTTTGTGGGGTTTGTTTGTTTTTGGTGGTGCTGGGTTGGGGATTGAACCCAGGGCCTGGTGCATGCTGAGCACAAATCTGTTCTGAGCTTCAGTCCCCTAAAATTTTCCTTTTTTGATTTTGTATTTTATTTGAAATTGCTAGAACCAAAAAGTAGACAGTTTTTTTTTATTATTATTATACTTCATTTCTGTGGTAATTATATTATCCAGGTTCCAGCTTTCCTTGTGAGTTGAGAGTTCTAACTTGAACTTTATAAAGCAGCAGTTAAGTTGGTATGGATAGACCTTGATAGAATAAATTGGTACATTTTTTATTTTGAAGGACCACCCCTGAATTTCACTTCTTAGTTGACTCCAGTTCCATAAAGTCTTCCCCTTTCCAGTAGGAAAAGTTAGGTCTAAGAAGTTTTGAGCCCTGTTGCCTTGCTCCTAATTTATGCTTTCAGACGTTCTTGACAAACATTCTTAGAAGTGATGAAGCATAAGGTGAAGAGAAGACTTCCATACTTTGGAATCTTAATAGGTTTAGGAAACTTGTCTCTTATCTCTATGTTATTAATGTTTTTCTCCTTTTTGGATAAAGTAAAGTGTACTCAACAAAGTCTCAGAGCAATGAAACACACATGAAAAACTAAATAAAATTGATTCTCTCTCTCTCTCTCTCCACTGTTCCTGTCTCTAAAAAAAAAATACAAATAATATGACAGGGTTTTTCAGGCTTAATGCTGGAACATTGCAAACCTTATTTCAGCAGGTGTGTTTTGACGGTTTAAAGGTTATCTAATCTGTACATGATCTTACTGTATGTGCAGACCCCAAGGATTGGCCATACAGTTTGGTAGAAAATCCTTTTAAAATGTATTTTTTGTTGCAGAGGAGGATGAATCAGCATTAAAGAGGAGTGAGCTTGTTAACTGGTACTTGAAGGAAATCGAATCAGAAATAGACTCTGAAGAAGAGCTCATAAATAAGAAGAGGATCATAGAGAAAGTCATCCATCGACTCACGCACTATGTATGTACATAACAGCATTTGCTCTAGCATTAAGGAGGGAGGGAGTTCTTGTTTCTATATAGGCTCATTAGTGAAATATTTTTGGTGTGTTGATTTACCTTGAATCATTGGGTTTTAGTCAGAATTATGAGTTAGGGAAAAGTATTGACAAGTAAATGACTTATTTTCTCTTTGCTAAAACAAGCAGAATTTAGGTAAAATCTGTGAAAGTGTCTTTGGAATCTTAACTGCTAGGATGTTTTTAGTTTTTAACCTTTTATTTTCTGCCATTGTTTCCTGTTTTCTGTTTTGTCTCCCTTATCTCTTAGTTCCCTTCTTACCCAGTTCAATAATTACTCTCTTATTTATTCTCTCTCTCTTGTTTGTTAAAATCCCAGCCTTGGCTAAATTTAATTTTTTTTCTTTTTTGTACCTATGTCCAAGCAGTTAACAGTATCTGGAGAAAGCATGCAACTGAGCATGCACCCAACTTTATTTACACTCATGACCATGACCTCAAATGGACAGTTCTTAACTTTTGTCTTACAAACTTCACACCACCATCACTTTTCCCTAGACAGTTAGTTCATTCTCCCACTCCTAAAAAACTACTACATCGTTCCCCTTGATCCCTTGAATCAGCTGGTTGTTGTCAGTACTCATTCTGTCAGCAGCATTCACTAGAGTCGATTACTGCTTCTGGAACATTCCATCACTTTGCTTCTTAGTCACATTCTCTTTGGTCTTTTGTGTCACTGGCTATTCCTTCTTAATTCCTTTTCCTGAATCTTTCTCTTTTCTTACACTAAAGACGTTTATTAACTAAAGCATTGTTTTATGAATTCATCCATCTGCTGATGACTCCCAAATTTATAACTGTATCTTTCATGTCTCTTCTAAACTCCACATGTATATAACCAGTTGCCTTCTGAGTAAACTAACAAGCTTTTCATGCTTAATGTGTTCAAAAACAATTTTTAGCTGGACCTGGTGGTACATGCCTATAATCCCAGCAGCTTGGTAGGCTGTGGCAGTAGGATCACAAGTTGGAGGACAGCCTCAGCAACATAGCAACTTAGCTCTGTCTCAAAATAAATGGCTGTCCTAGAGCATCCCTGGGTTCAATCCCCAGTACCAGAAAAGAAAAAAAAAGTTCTTCCCTTGGTGTTCCCATTTATTCAGTTGCAATTGGCTAACCACCTTGGAATGATCCTTGATTTCCTGTGTTCTCTTTGCAGTACCTTCACCAACTCACCCAAGCCACCAGGCCTGAACTCTTATTCTTCATCAACTTGTATATTGGCTATCTGCCCAGCAGCCAGTCAGGCCTGTTTAGAATATAAATTGTTTTTCTTTCCTGCTTTCCAGTGCTTTATTCACATTTAGAATAAAACTCAGTCTCTTTGCCATACCCTGCAGAACCCTACACAATCTATCCCCTATCTCTCTTCTTTTCAGAGTACTCTTTCTTGTTGTTCCTTAGACACACCAAACACAAATGCTTTTGCACTTTCCTTTGTCCTTTTTCCCCAGGTCCCCTCCCTCCTCTCTTCTGTTGTCTCCTCAAATGTTACCTCCTCAAAGAAACCTCTTTTGCCAGGTGCAGTGGCACACACCTGTAATCCCAGTGGCTTAGGAGGCTGAGACAGGAGGATCACAAGTTCAAGGCCAGTCTCAGTAACTTAGGCCCTAAGTGCAAGACCCTGTCTCAAAGTAAAAAAAAAAAAAAAAAAAAAAAAAAATTAACAAGGGCTGGTGGTGTGGCTCAGTGGCTAAGTGCCCCTGGATTCAATCCTGGTACCAAAAAGAAAGAAAAAGTAAAAACACCTTTTTCTAAATATGTCAAAATAGCAGCCTTCCACTCTGTCATTCTACTTTGTGTTTCTTCATAGTGCCTCTTATTGTCTATTCTTTACTTAGGTGTTGAGTTTATCATTCTCAAAATGTAAGCTCTATTAATGGGAGGGCCAGGATTTGTTTATTCACTGCTGTATTTATAGGATGTACAGCAGTGCCTAGCACACAGAAGGGTCAAGTATTTGTTCAATTTTAGGATTTTCTAGTTGACATGGCAGAGATCTGTCATGCCAGTTCACTTCATAGTACTCACTATATAAGTACTACAAGTCACGTGTTAGGGTTCTGTCACCTGGAAAATGTTACCTGTGGGATTAGATGGGTATGTGATTAGAGATGTGTGTGGGATCAGGATCTAAGAAGTAATATGTATGAAAGTTAGGCTGATGAAGGTCGTGTGTGGACAGAGTAATCTTTCTAGTGGTGGGAAATGCCTTTGCATAGGGCAGCCCTTTCTTCCCTAGTGCCCTGTGGGATCAGTATAAAGTAAAATATCCAGACAAGAAATTAATTTCAGGATTATAAAACTCATGAAACTAACTAATCTAAATCAGAATTATGTTTTTTAGTTTGGCTTACCACAGAAGGCAAGAAAGTTTGTACTGTGCTAATCAACGTGCTTGCTCTAAAGCTGTGTTAGCTCAGAGTACTTGGAAGTGTCCTGTCCCCCTTAGTGGCCTCTTACTGTGGGCTTTCCCAAACTTCATAGGATCAAACCACTGTTTCCTAAGTGCTTGTCTGTGGCGTTGGCTAGGAGCTGTTCTTATTTGTGGACATTTTCATCTAATTTAACAAGTATGTCATAGACTCAAACTTAAGGCTGAATTCAGTGGCATATGCCTGTAATGTGAGTGACTCAGGAGGGTGAGACATTTTGAAATGATAAGCACAAGACAAGAACACAACGTTCAAGTGCTGTTGTAATGATGGCTAAAGTGCAGAGACATGTGAAAGGTGAAATGGATCTATCAGGCTGATCTTTGAATAACTGGAAAACAACTTTTCTTTAGAATAAGCAAGACTAAAGGTCTCCACTTGATAGTCCCTGCTCAGAGCTTTTCAAAGTTCCTTTGTGTTTATCAAAATAAGTTGTGTTTGGCAGTGCTTGTAGAATCTGAGTGCAAGAGATAAATCAGTCATAATCCTATCATTCAAGTCTCAGACTGGTTTTATTCAGTTTTTTAATATTTCCAAATCACAACTTTGAGAACTTTGTAGTTCTAACCTTGATACTTGTGAGGATTAAAGAAAAGTTTAGCTAGGTGTAGTGGTACATATCTATAATTCCAGTGACTCCAGAGGCTGATGCAGGAGGATCACAAGTTCAAAGCCAGTCTCAGCAACTTAATGAGGCCCTAAGCAATTTAAACCCTATCTCAAAATGAAAAATACAAAGGGCTGAAGGTGTAGTTCAGTGGTTAAGCACCATTGTGTTCAGTCCCCAGTAACAAAAAATAAAAAGGATTTTAAACCAAATGGCAGTGGTTGAGGGTGTAGCTTATTGGTAGAGCACTTGCCTAAAATGTACAAAACACTGGGTTCATTCCTCTGCACTGACCAAAAAAAAAAAAAAAAAAGCCAGATAGCATGTTCTGCTTTTGATTTTATTAGCTCAGAGTGAAAACTTTCCACATAAGTTATCTTTAGATTCTATTTCTAATCAAACTATAAATGAGATATATATGAAAAAGTCCAGGGGCTGGAGCGGTGGCTTGGAGGTTACAGTTATGACACTTGCCTGGCATGCGCGAGTACATGAGTTCAAACCCCAGCACCCACGTATAAAATTAAGTGTCAGAGCAATGAAAGCCATGTGAAGAGCTCAATAAAAATTGATTGTCTCTGTCACACACACACAGAAAAAGTCCAGTGGCCAATCATAAAAAATAAGCAGATACTATTAAATAAAATTAAATAGACTTAAGTATTAGAGAATTTTACACAATTGCATAATTTTAAAATTCAAGCATTACTTCCCCCCACACACATATTCAAGGATTGTTTTCAAAGTTAAAATTATAAACATTTGATGTGATATGCTAGGAAACTTAATAGAAATCATAATAGCTGTTGAGTTTGCTGATATATTTTTTAATTTTTCAAAGGTTCATGGCATGAAAAGATCAGCAACATAGTAGAAAGGGTGCTTAGCAGACACTGATAGTGATTTTAAGATGTAGTCCTTATCTTGGAAGATTTTCATGGGGAAATCAAACAGAATGTCAGTAACAAACCTTCAGAGAATCAGTATCTCCGGACATTTTTGCCAGGCATAGTGGTGGATGCCTGTAATCCCAGTTACAGGAGGATTGCAAGTTAGAGGCCAGCCTCAGGAGTTTAGCAAGACCTGAAAAGCAACGTAATGAGATCCTGTCTTAAAAATCAGAAACAAAAAGGGATGGGGGTATAGCTTGGTGGTAAAGAACCCCTGAGTTCAATCCCTAGTACAAAAAAAAAAAGTATATCATCTGCACATTTTTTACAATACCTCTGGGGACCTGAGGAAAAAATGTTTGTTTCACAGGACCATGTTCTAATTGAGCTCACCCAAGCTGGACTGAAAGGCTCAACTGAGGGAAGTGAGAGCTATGAAGAAGATCCCTACTTGGTAGTTAACCCTAACTACTTGCTTGAAGATTGAGATGCTGGACGCTGTACGTAACTGATGAGAGCTAAGAAACTGTGCCACACCACTCGCTGGCCTGGAGCCTGGGTGGAGCTCTGCTAGGGTGAGAAGTGCTTCTGAGAGTGATGCCTCAGGATTTGTTTTGAGAAACAGAGTCTGAGTTGATGGTCTTTTGTGTCACAAATTCTTTTACATCAACATGGGTTTCAGCTCATTCTTTGTGTGCTACTTATCCTAATGAAGTTGAACACCAATAGTGTGTGGTCTCTGGAACTAAGACCTTTGTTTTAATGTGTAGGAAAAGACCTTTCACATTCATGGTATATTATCCTATCAAGGAAATAACTTTTCCAATTGCCAATTACTGCTTTTATTCATCAAAATAAAATAACTTGTTCTGAAATTGTCTGTTGAATTTATTTCTACTATACTGTGATTGTTGTTTCCATTGCTTGTGAATGTTAGTCCCTTTTTGCCTAATCTGGGGTGAAGGAGTGAAAAGTGTAGCATTATGGATTTCAAGTTAGGTTCCTTGATGAGAGTCATTAGAGAATTGAAGCTAGAGGTCTCAGAGATGAGTTTCCAAGGTAAATTCCAGTGTCTTTTTTTTGGTGGGTAGCTTATAAAAATAAAAAGTTCATTGTACTTTTTTTTTCACTATTATTATTATTTTTTTTTTTTTTTTGAACCCAGATGTGCTCAACAAGCCACATCTTCACCCTCCTAAGCTGCTGGGGTTACAGGTATATACCACCACACTGGCTTTGTTAATACTTTTTACTTCCATGTCCTAAAGGTAATCTCTTGGAATTGTTTTCAAATCTGTTGTTGTTTTTGTTTTGTTTTAACAGAGAAAGAATCAATTTCTTACTTGTTTTTTCATCTGGCCTTTGTTTCCATGTCACTTAGTTGGGTGTGTGGTGCTGGGGTTTGAACTGGGATCTTCATGCCTGCCAAGCAAGCACTCCCAACTGCTGAGCCACTGCTCCAGCCCCTCAAATTGTTTTTATAAGAGAAATAATTTCATTTTCTAAATTAAAAGCTGTCTTCAAATTTTGACTTTTTTCAAAGAAAAATTATTACTGTGTATGATACTAACAGTTAGATTTAACTATGACCAGTGTGTTATGATGTCGTTTTAAAATTCTTTTTTCTTTCTCTTTTATCAGTGCTAGGATGGAATCCAGAGCCTTATGGAGGCTAGGCAAGTGCTCTACCCCTGAGGTACCCCTAATCCTTTTTAGTTTAAATCTCACTAAGCTGTCTTAACTGGCCTCAAATTCGTGTTCCTCCTGCCTTCGGCCTCCCAAATAGTATGATGCTTTATTGTTGCCACCTTTAACACCAGATGGCTGTCTAGCAGCCTGTACAACCAGTGAGAAAAAGTGTTTATGTGGGGAGTTCACAAAAAATAATTTCAGTTAGGTGCATTGGCACATGCCTGTAGTCCCAGCTTGGGAGGCTAAGGTTGGAGGATTGATTGAGCTCAGGAGTATAAGACCAACCTGTGTGATATAACAAGACCCAATCTCAGAAGAAAAGAAAACAAAGTAATTTCATTCTTTCCTAACTTAAAAATAATGGAGTGAAGGGATCTGGAAGTGCATAGAGAAATTACAGCAAATGCAGGATAAAAGTTCCTGTCTTTATGTTCCTAATTAATAAGAGTGAGAGACCTTGATGTTGGAATGAGCAGGCTCAAGAGTACAGGATCTCAGTCTGATCCAACATGGTGACCTGAAGGGAGGCTGCGTTTCCTGAGGCTCCTGGTCTGCTTGGGAAAATCCAGGTGCATCTTCAATTTTCCAAGAGAGACCCTACTATCTGAAGAAATAGACACGCTTCAAAATGGGCACTGGCTTGCTGTCATAACACACTGTGAGATCTCTCTCAAACTCATCACAATGAAGCAAAGCCATAAGAAGCTACAATTACTTCACCAAGAGCAACTTTCTTGAAGTACAAGACACGCTCTCGGACTCAGAAAATGAGGAAAAGGGGAAATAACTCACTTCCTCAACCCCACAGCTCTCCACCAAAGGATCCTATAACTGAATCCCTAGATGAAAATCATGTCAGCATGATGATTAGTAAAGCAATCAAAGAGTTGAGAGATGAAATAAGATCAGAGAGCAATTTCAAGAGATTAGAGACAACTTCTACAGGGAAATAAGGGAACAGTTCCATGAGATGAAAGATCAGCTATACAAAGATATCGACATCCTGAAAAGGGATGCAGCAGAGCTATCAGGATTGAAAAATGCGGTTAACCAAATCAAATCATCACTGGAAGACACCAACACCAGAGCTTACTCTACTGAAAATAGAATATCAGCTCTTGAAGAACGAGTATCAGACAATGAGGATAGGCTAAACAATGCAGAATTCCAAGAAGATAAGCAGGATAAACAGCTTATATTACATAATCAGAACTTCCAAGTAATATTTGATGAGATGAGGCGTAATCATCTGAGAATCATTGGCCAGGAGGAAAATTCCGAACAGCAAACAAGAGGCTTATAGAGCCTTTGAAGTAAAATCATAAGTGAGAACTTCCCTCATTTTACTACTGATCCCGATTATCACATCCAAGATGCTTATAGAACTCCAAATAGACCTAATCAATTCAGAAACTCACCAAGACATATATACAAAATGAATAACAGAGAAGTTACGGAGAGAATTCTAAAAGCTGCTAGAGGAAAGCCCCAAATCACATTTAGAGGCAAACCCATTTGGATCACTATGGATTTTTCAGAGCAAACAATGAAGGCCAGAAGAGCTTGAAACAATATCTTTCAAGTGTTAAATAACAACTTTAACCCAAAGATAATATATCTGGCAAAACTCAGATTCAAATGTGAAGGGGAAATTAAATACTTCAATGATAAACTCAAGCTAGCAAGATACAGGAACACAAATCCTGCTCTTCAGAATATTCTCAAAGATGTTCTCCATTCAGTAGAAAATGCCAATGATATCCTAAATCCTTAAACAAGGGTGAGTCAATAATCATACAAAAGCTGACTTTCAAGATCACTGAAAATTCTGTACTCGATACAAAGTCAGAGAATCAGCCTCCCATATCTATTCTAACCTTGAATGTGAATGGTCTCAATGCCCCAATTAAAAGACACAGACTAACCCACTGGATCAAAAAATAAAATCCAACAATATGTTCCTTACAAGAGACACATTTGATACTCAAAAACAGACACAGGCTGAAAGTGAAAGGATGACAAAATGTCTACCAGGCCTACGGCCCAAAAAAGCAAGCTGGAGTGGCGATTCTAATTTCTGATAAAATTAATTTCCAACTAAAACTAATCAGAAAGGACAAAGAGGTTCACTTTATTATATTAAAAGGGACAAATCAAGAAGATATAATAATTAACACCTATGCCCCCAGTTACAACCGCCCTCCAAATATATGGAAAAAATACTTAAGGACATTAATCCCCTCATTGACCTCAACACAATAATCCTGGGGGACTTCAACACACCATTATCAACTCTAGACAGATCATCAAAACAAATCAATAAAGACATCTCCAATCTGAACAACTCTTAATCAATTGGGCTTAACAGACATTTACAGAATATTCCATCCTAAGACAGCTGAATTTACCTTCTTAGTGGCGCATGGATCCTTTTCTAAAATAGACCACATCCTAGTTCACCGGGATAATCTTTTTTTTTTTTTTTTTTTTTTTTTTTTTAAA